>PVHY01020874.1:0-24833 GCA_004024945.1 Uropsilus gracilis
GGTGTACATGTGTGTAGGGGGGGATGTGTGCGGAGGCGGAGGGTATGGGGGGGCGGTATGTGTGTGGGGGGAGGGGTGTTAATGAACTGCAGTGCTCAGAGCTCAGTCCCTCAACCACCAATCACAACACAACGCCAACTCTTCACCGGAGTTTCCTCAGCACACAGGAACCCGGGGCAGGTCCAGCTTCAGGCGTGACAATGTACTGCAGCTTACGTGACCATCAGAGGCCCTCCCATCGGGGACGTGGCCTCCCCACTGTTCAGATTTTTGGAAGCATCAACTCTGGAGTAGAGGCCTGGCCTGGCCGCAGCTTGCTAGGCTCCTCTCCCTGGAAATGTGGATGAAAACACCTCTCACGGGCACCTGCCTTCTTCACACCTTCCTCCTTGGCAGCGTGTGCTCAGTGCCATCCCACCAGTGGCTCCCGACATTGCCCAGGACATCTACCATCTCCACCACCCTTTGCTGCACCCCCTTCGTCTCCAGTGTCTAAGCTGGACAGCTGGAGACAGGGGCTCACCCTGGAAATTTATGAGCCGGCTGAGGTGGTGTCGGGGTGGTCTCATCGGAAGGTGAGTTCAGGTTCCGCAGAACTTAAATGTGTGGTCTTGCAACAAGGATGCTGGAGTTCAAGGCTCTGCTGAGTGAAATTACTGGGTGTGTTTGAGGGTCAAAATTCTCCCAAGCAATCCTTATATGAGAGGGAATATCTGTCCAGTCGAGACAAGTTGCCAAGGCAGAGGTAATGTGAGGTGATGGCAAAGCTGGAAGGGCTGCACACAGCACTAACTCCCTCCAGCCTGTCTTCAGAGGCCTGAGAAAGGTAACAACAAACGCATAGTCCAAACTCAAAAACTGGAGGAAAGGTCTCAGAGGCCGGGTAAACCTCCCACAACGGTGTGAAAAAAGGCTGGGCCACCAGCCTTTCTCCCCATGGCGAAATGGGCACCAAGCAGGCCCCTGGCAGAGACTCAGCTCTGGTTACTCGGTCTGGGCCCTTTCCCCTTATCTGAAAGGGCAGTGCAGGAGGCAAGGGCTGTTTCTGTGGGCCACTGCTCTCACTGCATGAGTGGCACTTTTCTCTCTGCATGCAAAGGACCTCGACTTGCTTCTCACAATTATTGAATACATTTATGAGAATATCTACAACAATATAAAATTTACAGGACCATAAAAAAAAAAGTGAGACTTTAAATGCTGAAAGAAATAAGCCAGTGTGTTCTGCACATCCGCCTTCAGCCCTGTGTTCTTCGACTGCTGCAGGAAGCACCTGCCACAGCTCACATGTGGTTCCAGCACAGATCCCAGACACCTAGTTTCCTCACCACAGAAGTCCCCACACAAACACTGTCCTGCAAGGAACTCCGTGTGTCCTTAGGCTGCTCTCCCCAGGAGAAGCCCATCCTGGAGCTGGGTGTCGCCAGATTCTAGGTGGAAACATCTGCAGTCACTACCTGTCACATTGGCTGGCGGGGCCCATGTCCTGGGGTGGGGAGTTGGGGACTCTGCTACGCCTGCTCGCCAGCACCCCCTCCGCTGGCGCCTTTGCTGGCTGCCTGGGTGTCTGAGGTGCGGGAGGCCTGCTTTGGCAGGCGGATGGGAACATAGATGTTCGAAGCGCAGTGCTCCTTGAAGTACTCGCCGCCCTTTTCCTCATACTCTTTCCTGGTGATCCAGACTTCGCTGTCGTCCAGGTGGTCCAAGGCCCAGTCACGAGCTCCATACCAGGCGTCCAGCACCGGGTTGGAGGCCAGTTGGACCTGAAACATGAGCAGAAGATTCACCACAGCGTCTCCCACCAGAGCTTGGGGAGAGACGCGCAGCAGGCCAGCTACCACCCTCTGCCTTTTACCCCCAAAACGGACACAATGGAGGCCTCCACAGTGCCTGGCTATCTCTGCATCTCCCCAAACAAAGCTGAGCTGTGATATCCCAGACTCCCTAAGAGGATGCACAAGAATGCAGAGCACCCCAGACTCAAGTTATAGGACACCCATCCCCTATAGTCATAAAAAGCAGTATTTTACGAGAATAAGGACATGGGGGGAAGTTCATGACAGGCTAAGGAAACTGCGGTTATAAAGCCGTATACGTGCATATGTGTAGAAAATCTGTGAGAGAAAAGTTGTGTCAGTAGGACAGGCCTTTTGCTGAGAATGACTTATTCTCAACGTGCTCCCCTCTGGACTCTGAGTTGTATTACATCAGTCTCTGTCCATGAAACAGAACAACAAAGAAGCATATAAAACAGTTCCTATTCTGCTCTAAAAACTAAACAGACTAAAAACTGGAAGGGATGCCAGGAAAATGCTGACAATAAAAATCAATTACACTTCACTACTTTTGTAGCCAGAAAAAAATAACGCAAAATATATTCAAAAGTTGGTCAGTAAACACTAAGTACCTGAAATGAAGACTGAAAGGGTCTCATCTCCAACAGCTCCTTCTCGATTCTCGCTTTCATGCCGGGATACATCATGTTCCCGCCAGTGAGGAACACGTTCTGCACGAGTGCCTCCTGGACATCCTTCGGGTACCTAGGGGAGAAACAGCTCCTCCGGTCAGTCCCTCCAACCTGAGCTGCCGGGAATGCAGACACAGAGCAGCAAGCTCTCCGCACAAAACAGAAGACAGCTGCACAAAAAGCTACAAGAGAAACTGCCATGTTTTACTCCTGTCTTTACAGAATGCCAGCGAGCTGGCCAGTACCTCAATAATGGTTGGTTTGCTTCCTCAGCAGGTCAGAACTTTGTGACTTCCTGGAGGGTTGGAGTGAGGACTGACTTACATTTTGATGAAATCTGACAAATTTACAGACCTCAGTGATCATGGTCACAATCAAGAAACAGAACATTCTACCACTCAGAAGTTTTGCCTCCTCTCCATGGGCCCATCTCTCCACTGCTGCATTTCCTTCCTTCTTAAAGAACACCTATATTTCATACAGGCTTGATTACTTTCCCAGCCATGGTTAAAACAAACTTCAAAGCCAAAGTAGCCACGACAACAGCTTTTTGTCTTGCTTGGTGCAGGTTTCCATGTTGCTTTAAGCAGAAGCAGCCAGAGGACTATGAATCACATTCTCTAAGCAACCAACATGAATTATAGAAACAACCAGTGCTGGGAAGTGCCTGTATAAATGGGCAACCTGGGAGGTACTAGAGAACTGTACTGCTTTTTTTTTTTTTAAATCTGTCTCCATTACTGACTTTATTTTTTTTAATTAATAAACTTTTTAATTATAATTTTACATCATTGTCAGGCCCAGGGTTCTCCCACAGCCTGTCACCCATGTGCCATCACCTTAGTCTTTTGTGCCCATCCTACCCCCAACTCCCCCCCACTCATACTCTATATTTCAGTTTTGCTGATATCGTTAGAGACCGCACTCTTAAATAGAATGACTGCAAGAGGAAAAAATTTCTATAAGTGCTGCAACTTTTTAGGGTGATTTTAAATGACAGTAGTCAGCAAAGTAAAGGTTTCAGAAAGGTCAAAGCACAGTCACTTGTGTTGCTTGAACATAAAAGAAATTCTCAAAGTTCCTGAACCAAGTGAGTGTTTATGTGTTCAGAAGAAAATTTCAGACTCCTAGCAATGTGGGAGCCATGATGTCATCTGAGCACAACAAGTGAACAAGAAGGAGGGGGAGCTAAACTGCCAAAGGCCTGGGCATCAAATCCACCTTCAACACAAAGTCCAAGCAGCTGGCTCTGGGAAACGGACAATACCGCCCAGTCTCACCTGTCCAGAATGTACTGAAGCGTCTCTGCCACTCCTGCCTGCTCTTCTCCTATGAGAGATGGCTGGAAGATAATTTCTGGAGCTCGAATTCTTTCTGTCCCAACAAACAGCTGATGGTATGCTGCCAAGTTAAAGACGGGCTTTAAAAACCCAAGGTTTAGAAGACATTTTTAGGTCATAATGACAACCATCCCAGTCGCCAGTTTCCTCAAACTGCCTTCCTACTTCCAACACTGCTTCTGTCCTTAGTGCATGCCAGAATAACCTCTCCTGGCTCTTCTGATTCGAGAATTCAAATTTCTACCCCTTTTTAGCCTGAAGTGATAAATACCTATAAAGTCCCAGGCATGAGGAGACATCCAAGGCATGAGGAGACACCCATCTCCCCATGATGGGCGTCAGCAGACAGGCCTGGTGCTGGAGGGAAGGTTTCTGCCCAGTGCGTGCTCAGCACTGTGCTCCCTGCACAGCCAGGAGCTCCTGCCCAGGTACATCTCTCACACAGTCAAACTGCCAGGTTCCCATTGTAATGCCAGAAACAATGACCAAGTGAGGCCTTACCATGGTCACACTGGCTTACGCAGAAATGGAGTCAGTTCAAACGGAAATAAAATGAAAAGGCAGCTTTCGGATCTAAAGGCCCCAGCTGACTGGCTCAAAAATGCCTTTTTCTGCAGGCAGACTGCGCCCCAGTGAGTCACTGGAACCCCAATCAATCACCAGGGCAGTAAAACTTCGGACTTCAGTTTCAAGTGATTACTCCCCTCAAGAAAACAGAATTGAAGTTTCTGGGAAAAATATGCCTAAAGCAGCAGACTAGACCAGACCTGCCACACAGGCCAGGCTCCCCAGCGGACACGGCCCAGGCTCGGAGTCAGACCTGCACAGTGGCGACTGGCTTCTCTGCCTCAGGCGCTTCCTCGGAAAACAAGGGCTCAAAGTCATTGATGTTCTCCACATCTTCCAAAGTTGGCTCCAGCTGCTCCAGGTCAGGGGTCTAAGAAGAGAGCACACACAACCAGGCCTGTAACCTCAGTGAGGCTTCGCTCCATGGCTCACTGTCCTGAAAAGAACTGGGGTCTCACCCAATTCTCTTAAGAAAAACCATGACTTTTTTTCTATACTATTTAAAAAAAAAAAAAAATCAAAAGAATATAGGACAGAACGACCAAAATGCCAGGAATAGATTCTGCTCTTATCCTTCCCTTTCCCATGACACAGCCTCACCCACTCCCACCCTTTGCCGAAGCCTGATGGACCCAGTAGCAGATGAGCTGTGCCCTCACACACACAAAGACCCTGGGACAGGGTGGCAGCCAAGCGCCTACAGAACAGCCTAGACAACCAGCAAGATTAAATAAATCTCTTAATAATTATCTGTGCAACATAAAGTCCCTGCCTCATGTCCCACCACGACTCTTCTGGTCCATACATCTCAACCAAAGGAGCTACGCTCCCTGCATGTGGGGTGCCTCCCACCTAATAGCCTCACTCCACATCTTACCTACTGAATTAAATAATCTTTCGGGGCCCAGTTCAAATATCCCAATCTTCCCTCAAAAATCCATCTATATTCCCACACACCTACCAGCACACCTGATAGGCTTCGTGGCAGTCAGTTAAGTGTGCTTTTATGGCCCTATTTCTCGGGGATAGGCGTGTCTGAGGGACTGTACTCCAATCGCCTCTACATCCCCAGTCTGGCACACTAAGCCTGGCACGGAATGGCAGGCCCTGGAGAGCACCCTCCACTTTCCCTTGGAATAGAGAAGACTAACAGGTTTGTTTCCAAAGTCTTCTCCAGCTGCAAGAAAAATGTCATCACTTCACCGAGCTATATTCAGCAGCACATCAAGTTATAACTAAGATGACTTCTACACATCACTAAAAATGGTTAAAAAAAAAAAAAAAGACACTTCAGTTATCCCAATTCCTGTGACTCATGGAGCAGAACGAAGCTAACCACGCCAAGGCGGGCAGCAGGCTCTGAAGACAGAAGACAGAACAGATTTCTCCAGCATGCCGGCCTCGCTCCCACTGGGGCTGCCAGGTCTCCACATGGAGGCACAGCACTCAGGGACACAGACGTGGCTGCTCTTTTGGAAGTGAGCAGAGGGAGTTTGCTGAGCACATCAGAGAAGAGGTGGCCTGGTCCCTGGAACCATCTTGAGTAGTGTCAGAACAAGCAGAGGCCACGCTGAGTCTGGCTAGTCAAACAGAACTTCCCATATTCAGTCCATCGCGCCCTCCAACAAACCACCCTCAGAAACTGTTTTGGTTCCTCAATCTGAACCCCATGGCCTGTGTGTGGCCTAGCAGCACGTCAACAGCATAAAGACGCTGAGGTCCTACTGATAAAAACTAAAGATGGACAACAGGGTCCTGACTCCCAGCACACAGCTCCAGTCTAAACACGGACCTGAATCCAGGAGAAGCAAACCAGAGAAGGCCCATTCATTCTAAAAGTGGATCTGGACGCCCTGAAGAGGAAGATGGGTGGAAGGGTCCTCTGCTCAGTACCTCAGGGAGCTGGGCCGCTGGGCCCAGGAGGAAGCCTCCCACGTCCTTGCTCAAACATGCATGCTGTCGTCGTGTCCACAGTCTGTCAAGAAGCTGGAGCCACGAGACTGAGAGACAGAGAGCAGGTGTGTAAGAGCTGGCCTCCAGCTGAGACTGCCACTGCACGAGCAGGCTCATGGCAAGCTGAGGGCAGCACTGGACTCACGGTGAGCTCTACACCGCACCCGACACCAAGGTGGATTTTTCCAGAGTACTGTTTATCCTAAAAGCATGCTTTAGAGCTGAAAGGCGATTAAAAACAAAACCCCCAATAAGCCAGCCTAGTCTGGTAATAACCTTTGCCAGAGATTTTATCAGACTATGAATAAATTCCTTTGTTTTAGAACTCCAGAACTGACAGAACCAGGAACAATTCGCACATCATGAATGCTTCCTGTCCATCTCTAAAGACAGAAGCGCTAAGTAGTGTCTTGGGACTGAGGTGAGACCTGCAGGAGCCCCTTGACAGTACTAGGTCGGGCACTTGGGCTGGATTAGCCAGGGCTGGACCTCAAGCCTGCCTACCAGCCCCCTGGCCACATCCACACTTACAAACAGAGAATTGTTAGTAACAAACACAAGGCTGACCTTAAAGCAGCTTAGAACCACCTTACTGAGCACGTCTCCAGGTGGCTATGGAAGTCATACACGATGCCTGAAACATGATCCCTGTCCTTACGGAACACCAACATGGACCCCTAGGGGGTGAGTGAAAAAGCACCCACAATATACTTAATAAGACATCAGCAGAGGCTAAAGCAGGCATGTGACCTACTGCCAAGTAACCAGCAGAGCGCACCCATGTGCCCACAGCCATCACCTCACACCACTCTCTTGTCCTTCTCAGTGCGTCACAACCGCTGCAAGGTCAACCTTCTCAGGACACATCTCTTGCCCTTGGGAAAGGCTGTTCTCTCCATTATGACCCTGCTCGGTTACCTCTGGCTTGCTGTCCACCACATCCACCTCGAGATTAACTTCTGCTTGGAGGATTTTCTGCTTCGCTTGCTCCACTGCTGAGCTGAGCTTCTGTATGTAGGACTGTAGTTCTTCTGGGGAGTCCATGTTCAGCTCTATCAGAGCTTTGTGAAACTGATCCATCTGGCCATCCTCCAGAAGCTCCTGAAACCAGAGCGGTCACAGATCCTCAACTGCCAGGGTAATCACAGGCAGGAATGAAACAGGTTGTTTAGAAACCCACAGAGCACTGCAGCAGGAGAGGGCACCCACAGCTCCCCAGTCAGCCCCTCCACAAAATCACACCTCCCGCCAACATCCTGCCCAGCTGCCCTCCACCCTGCAGGTGGTCAGCATCCTTTCAGTAATCCTCAGCACCCTTTCAGCATCCTCAGCACCACCTGCTGAGGTCAAACAAATCTAGGGCGACAGACATCAAAACGTCACTGCCATCCGGTGGGCGAGGTGGCAACTAGGAGGGAGGCCTCTGGGAAATGAAACGCTCTATTTCTCGGTCAGGATGGCAGAACACAACTGTGAACATTAACCCAGCTGTTCACACTTGGGCTCACATGTGCTACACTGAAGTTACACATTCTTAAGTGAGAAAAACAAAAGGACTAAGAAGTCCTCTTATCTAAGAAGCCAGAATCCATAGTTCTTTCAAGAAAACTGCCACACACAGCAATACTGATCAGCCCCTGACTCCCAGACTCCAAGTGAGGCTCCGTCCACGCATCTTACAGCCGAGGAAGTGCTTACAGACTACGCTGTGGCTCCCGAGCAGGCGGGCGCTCACCTGCACGTACAGCAGCCTGTCCAGCCGCTCCTGGTCAAGCTGGAGCTTCTCCTCTCGCCGACGGGCGTTGAGCTCCTGCAGCCGCCGCAGCTGCTGCTGCCGCTTCTCCTGCTTCTCCTCAGAGGTCAGAGTGCTGCCAAGCAGCTTGTTGGAAAATGGGAGCTGCATTTTGTGGACGTTGTCTTCATAGTAATCGGGGCACTGCCACTTCTGCAACTCTTCAAAGAGACAAAGTCATGAGATGCCGGCTCCCCAGCCAGGTCAGGCAGGGAAGGCACTTGCCACCAATCCCTGAATCTACCCACTCAGCGAAAGGCAGCTATTAAAACTGACGTATGCTAGAGACCTGCCCGGAAAGAACTGGAAGATGAAATCTTCAGGCAGATGTGATGCCAGAAGGAAACATGGGCCATCAGGAATGAAGAGCACCGGCAATTAGGAACAGCTCATGAAACGCCACAGCCTGACCTCCTCTTGGCACCTTTAAAACATGTCAGTCAGCTGAGAGAATCATACAGTTGGCTGACAGGGCTCCAGGGTGACAGACAGCGTATTAAACAGGCCAAAACCAGGGGCAGGCAAAGCAGCCCTGGAAGCTTGCTTTTCCACACCCACAGGAGTGACGAGGTCGGGAAAGCACAGCACTATAACGCCCAGGATGACCACTGAAAACATCAGGAGCACAGCAAAAAACACAGCAGAGAAACTGAAATAGTTTATCCAGACACTGAAATGTCCAAGTAACCTGAAGAGGACAGAGAGGGAAACAAGAACAACAAAGAAGAGGAAGAGAAGAGGGCCGGGTATGGTGGAGCAGCAGCCTAGAAAGCTGTGGCCATGGCCAGGGATCGTGCTTTGAGTCCTGCCGGGGGCACACAAGACCTAGTTCCAAAAAAATATAGCTGGGCATGGTGGTGCGCGCCTGTAATCCCAGCTGGGATTACCTGGGAAGCTGAGGCTGGGAACTGCTTGAGTCTGTGGTACCCCAGGCAACGTGAGCCTGAGGTTCCACAGGCAAAAATAGCGAGACCTAGTCTCAAAAAAAAAAGAGGAAGAGAAGAGCTAGTAATATGGTGGCCCTGAACCCAAGAACAGGAAGGGGTCATTAATGTCGAGTCCTAACATTTACCAACTGAAGGATAAAGACTGACAGGTTACAAAAGATTCAATTATCAATAACTATAATGATTAATAATTGCAATAATTGTAAGGATGGAAAGATAAACCACACAAGCATGAATCAAAAGAAAGCTGAGGTGGTGATATTAAGTCCAATTAATATCACTTCAAAGCAAAGAAAATGACAAAGGATAAAAAGGGACACAATGTGATGATAAAGGTCGATCTATCAAGAAGACATAAGGATCTTTAATATGCAGCTAATAAAAGAATGCAGGTATTTGAGAGCAAAACTGATAAACTGAAAGAAGCAGGAAAACTTAAAATTATCAAGACTTGAACACTCGTAATCAACAGGGTCAGCAGACAGCATGTGAGCTGGGATATAAAAGAACTAAGCACCACCACCAACCAGACCAAACCATGTCAGAGACTACTCCACCCACAATAGTATGGTGCACATTCTTCTCAGTGTACCTGGAACATTCGAAGCCAGAGTAGCTCTTGCCCGGGTCATTAAACAAATCTGCACAAGCTTAACTGATATCAAAGAAAATTCTTTCATCATTATGGAATTACATAAGAGATAAAGTCAATGAAAGATAACAGGAAAATCCCCAAAGACTTGAATATAATGTCACACATGTCTAAACAATCAATGATTAAAAAAAGAAGTCTTAAGGAAATAAAATATCTGAACTCAATAAAAATGAAAATGTACAGCAAAATCTATGGCATTCAGATTAAGCTACTTTAACAGACTAGAAAGAGAGAGCAAAATAAACTTAAAGAAGAAAAGGAAATTAAGAAAAAAAAATCAATGAAATTACCTGAAGAGTCTTGTCTGTGACAGAAATTGTATTGTTTAAGTCTTCAGAAAAAGAATTCCCCAGGCACAAATAGTAAATCGTTCACTAGAGAGTTCTATCACACATTTAAAGAAAAAAGGAAACTTCAATTATTTACTCAATCTTTCCCAGAATGGAAACCTAACAAATCTAGCATCTCCCTGATGCCAAAAGAGACAGACCCAGTGAAAGGAAATTGTAGACCAATATCCCTCATGAATAGAGACATAACCCCACTAGATTTTATCAAATCAAATCCAGCAACATATAAAAAGAATAACATACATGATCAAATACGGTTTATCAAAAAAAAAGTCAAAATTAGAATTCAATATTCCAAAAGTAATCATTATAATCCTCACATAAACCATTCACAGAAGAAACACCACCAGATGGTATCAATTGATAAAGAAAAAACATATCACAAAATTCAAAATCAATTCAGGATAAAATGCTCAATAAAACCAGAGGCTAAAGGGAACCTCCTCAACTTGATAAAGAACATCTGCAAAATTCTCCAAGGTAACATCATATACTCAAGGATCCAAGACAAAACACTTCCTACTACCCCAAAATCAGGAACTGGGAACAAATAAAGGATGCCTACTCTCCTATTTGACAATATATTGGCAGTCCAAGGCAGTGAAGTAAGTTAAGAAAAATAAGAGTCCAATAAACCAGAAAAGAAGAAACAAAACTGTCCATATTCATGGACATGTCAATACAGAAATTCTCCAAGGAATCTACAGAAAAGCTGGAATAAATTTAGCAAAATCACAGGATACAAGATTAAACATAAAAAATAACTGCATATCTATACACTAGTAATAGGCTACTAGAAACTGAATTTTTAAAATAAATACTTGGGTATAAATTCAATAATTCAAAAAAAATTCAATTTTTCAAAAAAAATTGAAATAAATTCAATACATATATTCAACATGTAGAATAAAATCTACAAGTTGAAAACTACCAAATGCTGATGAAGAAAATCAAAAAGGGCTTGCTAAATGGAAAGACATGTTTATAAATCGAAGACTCAGCATAGCAAAAAAAGTTAATTCTCTCCAACCTGAATTTAATACTCTATATCAATTTATATCCACAAAATTATTGTCTCATATTTAATGTCACCTCTAGATTTAATGTACTTTCAACCAAAACCTCAAAAAGAATTTTCATAGCTATGGATGGACAAGCTGAACCTAACACTGATATGGAAGGGAGGGGAACTAGAATAGCCAAAACCATTTTGAAAAGGAACCGACACATGTAGGTTATTCGTTTATAGAATAGTTTGTTAAGAGAGTCAATACCAAAACAGGAAGAGAGTGCTGGGAAGTCAAAAGGGAGTAAAAGAGCCATCCTGGGAACACTTTGAGGAAAGGTAGACAACATCCCAAAGTCACAGCAGTGCCCTGCTTGCTACCTTCAATGTAATCCTCGGCAATGTAGCTGTGCTCGTGCAGAATCTCCTCCATACGGCTCAGCGTGATGGCAGCCAGGTGACCAGGGTACTTCAGCTGCAGGAGACGCTGCAGGTAGCCAGCTGCCTGGCTGCCTCCAAGATTGATGCGCTTGCAGTTTTTAGCATCTAACCTGCAACCAAGGAGCAGCAAAAAACAGTGAAATCACTGGGAAGGAGGTTCCATGGGAAGAACACACTGAAGTCAGACCCGTGACTTGTGCATCATTCACTGTGGTCCTGCGACCACAGATCCTCCAATTAGCTGGGGAAAATGTTAAACATGCCAATTCCCCAGCCTTATTCATTCTGGGGTGGGCTTGCGACTATGCCTTTCAAGGAGCTTCCCAATTAACTGTCGTAAAACCCAGAGGTTAAGTATAGTGCAGTCTTACTCCAGACATGCCTACAGAAGCAAATACATGAAGCAACTGTACATGTATGGGCTTATCACAGTCTCCTAAGAATACCAGGTTCTACTAACATGAATTGAAGGGGAAGAAAACTGGAAGAATTATTTCTTAATGTGAGAGAGTGAGCTGTAGCACACCAGAACTTGCTGTTAAAATGTCCTGCTCTATCACAACTCACCAGCAGATGCCAGCAGAGAATAGGACATGCTCCAGTCTGATACTTCTTTAGCTTTCAGTTAAAAATTTGTCTCAATATAACATGATACTATTTGCAGTTTCTGCATATTCTGATTACATAAAATAGCAAAATCTATTCACCAAAAGGTGAATAAAATTTTGTACAAACTTCAAGAGACTCCCCATTACAAGTCTTAATAAATTCAAGAGCATTTATTCTGACTTAAATATTCAAACTTCTTTACAGTTTATAAAGTGTCATCACCTATATCATCTCACTCATCCTCAGGATAACCCTGAAAAATCTATTTTTCCTAATTTTACAAGTTAGGAAACTAAGTGAAGCAGTTAAGGAACTCATCCTTAGCAGGGTTACAGTTCCAGGTATTCAACTGCAAAACCAACTCCTTTCCTATTACATGACCTCTTAGTGACAAAACATTTCAAGAGGGTACACGACTAGCCCAGTCTCTTGTCAGATAACAGGTGAGCTATATATGATAGAAACTACCCTCATCTTTTAGTCAGCTCAGAAATGTTTAATAGGTATTACGTGCCAGATATTGTACCTGAAACAGTCTAAACCAGAGCAACAAGAGTTTTTTTTTAAAAAGCTCATAAAGTGACTGTAAAACACAAAGATATAGTGTGTTAGCTATCTTACCATAAATCAGAATCATGTCATTCTATAATACTGGAAATGGACTTCAAAGACTATCAATCCCAACTCCTCTTCACGAGAGTTCATGAAGGGCAGTGAGTAAAGTGACTTACCCAGATTTGCACAATGAAGTATATCAGAGCTAAGCCCATAGTGTATATGCTCTTTCCATTCCACCTTTAAGGTGGGCACTCAGTAAACATTTCCTGAATGCTTTTCAAAACAGTACTAAGCCATAAGCACAACTCACCTCCCTTCTAAAATGGGCAGAATATGTGTACACTGGTATCCAGATGAAATGATGAGTCCAGTGGAAGTCAAGTTCCTTGGTTTATTGTGGTAGAAGCTGAAGAGGCTGTCGATTCCATAAGCAACCTTGGGAATCCTGTAGCACTCAAAGAGCAGCTCAGACATCATTTGTCGTGAATATAGAGGGTTGCACACAGCTTCTGTCAAAACTATGGGATGATCAACACAGCCCTACTTTGAAAGAAGAAATAAATGGGTGATAAAAGAATACTCCTTTTAAAGCATAATAGAGATCAAAATCCTTATTGTAAGCACTGAATTTGCTATTACTCTCTGTTCAAAAACCTGATCAGAAGCAAGTGTCAGACACTCATCTTCTCTCTAATGGAAGCTGGTTTTGGAAAACATGAAAGTAGAGAGTGTAAGGTCAATTTAAGGTTAAGTCAAAACCCATGCCAACTGTCAGTAATTTACATCAGCTCTATCTTTATCTCCGGAATCCAAGTGCTTCAAGACCACATCCCTGGATATCTCCCTCTTGTAAGTCACCTCACCTAGGTTTTTGCAGCAGCTTCCTAACTGGTCTCCATTTCTAACCTATTCTCCATATAGAAGCTATTGTGTTCCTGCTGGAACATAAGTCACATTCCTCCTCTGCGCAACACCCTGCAACATTTCCTATAAAAGCCTCTAAGGTGTGTGAGTATAGTATCCAGACCGAGGAACAGCAAGGTGTGTGCCCAGATCTTGTGTCTTCAGATATCAGATGTTTGGTCCCCTCAATCATCTCCTTCAATTCCCTGCTCATACATCACCAACTCCAAGAGCCTAGCCTCACGATCTTATTGAAAAACCGCAGACCTCTCTTTTCCTGGCTTGCCATAGAATCTAAGTACTACTAATTCTACTGTTCACTGTCTTTTCATAAGAGAATGTCTTTCCACACTGAATCCGTACGCACAGAAAGTTCTGTGGCCTTCACGGATGTATTCCAAACACCTGTGCCTAGCACATTTGTGAACAAAAGTACACATCTGTTAATGAGTCAATGTATATTCTAATAAAACAGCAATTGTTTTACTTAACTGCTACAGTCCAAGCGCCTAGCTTAATACCTGACCGACTGACCGAATAACAAATGACAAGCAGAGGATACTGGAGTACCTGGGGGAGCGAAGACAGAACCTCCCGCCTCCCCTCAAGGCCGGCCACCCCGCGCTCACCTGTGAGGAGACCCCCAGGTGCTGGAAGCTGTAGTCAAGCAGCAGCTCCTGCAGCTCCAGGTTGACCGGCACGTTGCGGTCGAAAGGCGAGCGCAGCATCCAGCGCAGCGGTTCCAAGCTACCCAACGCGTTGCCCACCTGGGGGCCCGCCCCGCCCCGCGCGCCGCCACGCCCGCGGGCGCACACGGCGCGGAACTGCAGACGCGGCTCCGGGCCGGTGTCCGGACCCGGACATGCCCAACCGGCGCGAGCCTGAAATGACCCATTGTCCAGAACCAGCGGCACCGGCAGTGTCCCATGTGAGACCGGGCCGGCCTCTAGCACCGGATCCGGCGCGGCACGGACGTCGCGGAAAGGGAACACGTTCGCGGCCAGTCCGACCGTACCGGCCGCCGCCATGTTGAAACGCGCGTTAACCCCGCCTTCCGCCGCAGCGTCCGCCACGACGGCGCGAAGCCCCGCCCCCGCGCGTAACGGAAACCGCTCACTGTCCTTCCCTCCCTAAGCCGAGTCAGCCTCTGCTTCTGGACTCGCTCCTAGTAACCCAGGCCGCTTTGAGATCGCCAGTCCGGGCTGCTGAGCAAAGCTCTAAGCGGTTGCTTGATCTAGCCACACCCCTTCAGCTAGCCGGAACGCCGAAGCTGTAAGCCCCGCCCCTGCTTCGTTGCGTCATCACGACGCGCTCCTTCCTGGGCTCTGCCATTGGGTATCGAGCTCCGTGGAGCCCGCCTTCCCGCCTAGCCACGCCTATTTTCTAAATTACGTTACTGCAAACGCCCTGGGCTCCACCTCCACGTGGTTACGTCGCCCTTATCCTGGCTGTCAAAGAAACTCCAACTCTACGGTGCCGACAATGTTTAATTGCTTAACCCTGGAGATCGCTAGGCAGGCCTGTTCATTTTGTGAAAATTCATCAAGCTGTCCACTTATGATTTGTGCACTTTTCTGTATGTATGGTATGTTTTATAATATAGTATGTTTTAAATGTTTGTTAACTGCGATCGCACTAAAGAGAGCTAATTGTCATGTGTAGATTTTCTTTCTTACCTGTTGAGGTATTAACTTCCCAGCTTGATCTTCGTATTTGGTGTGATCATGTGACTAACTTATGGCCAACAGAGTTGGAAGTGGAGATAATATGATATCCCTCCCTCCCAGGTTTAGGTTAAAAGGATTGGTCAGCCCTTCCCAGTCCTGTTTTGCCTTTTCCAAAGGGGATAGCAGCAATTACAGCTGTTGCCTTAACTCTTACCCTCCCGGCTCTTGAACACTTAACTTTGAAAAATAAAATCAAGTTATTACAAAAGGTAACTCTGAATAAACATCCTTAGCAAGAGGTGAAACCTCCAAACCTATGGACAATTCCAGGTCAAAGTATTTATTATATACTGCTAGGAAATACAGAATGCGGCCATTTGTTTCTAGATATATTTTTAAAATAGGTGAAGGCAGAGCTGTGTGTAGTGAACTCCCCTTCAGAAAGCAGGGAAGTGGGGGTGGGGGGAGAACAATATATGGTTTTGCTGTACTTTCATGCCAGTCAACAAGAAACTAATAAAAGGGTTTACCTGTAAAAGGAGGGAACTTTTTTTAGGTTTAGTCTAAGTCTAAAAAAGTTTAGCACTTTATCCAGTCAAAAAATGGGAGGTCTAAAAAGATACTTCTCCAAAGAGAAATACAAATGGTAAATAGGCATGGGAAAAAAAGCTCAATATTACTAATAATCAGGGAAATGAAAATCAAAACCAAATGAGATACTATCTTACACCAGTCAGAATGGCCCATATCAAAAAAAAACAAGCAACAACAAGTGCTGGTGTGGATGTGGAGAGAAAGGGACACTTTTATACTGCTGGTGGGAATGCAAACTGGTCCAGCTACTATAGAAAGCTGTGTGTGGGGCCCTTAAACTGCTGAAAATGGAACTACCGTTTGATCCAGCAATCCCACTTCTAGGAATCTACCCAAAGGTTACAAAACCCTAGTCCAAAAAGACACATTCACTCAGATGCTTATAGCAGCGCTATTTACAATAGCCAGGATATGGAAGCAACCCAGATGCCCCAAAATAGATGAATAGTTCAGAAAGCTGGAATATATATATATACACAGTGTAATACTCTCTATCAGTCAAAAAAGACAAACTTATATCATTCGTGGCAACATGGATGGAGCTAGAAGGAATCACTCTAGCAAAAAAAAATCATTCTAGCAGAAAGAAAAATAGAAATTCTGGATGGTCTCACTTATATGTGGATATAGTGAAAACAATCAGAAAAAATTTAAAACTGTCAGGGGAACTGAAGCATAGAGCAAGAGAGGGGGAGGGGAAGAAACTGAATATGGGATGGGCACAAAAGATTAAGACGATTGTTCACGGGTGATATAGTGGTGGGAGAACCTTGGGGTAGACAATGATGTAAAATAAAATAAATAAAAATAAAATTTTAGAAACTTCCCAAAAAACAAAAAAGTTTAGCTTATTACATGCACATGAATATATTACTTTTGCAGAAGAAAAATAAGGACAGGTGAGGTAGACTGGACTGTTGTTCTCAGTTCTTCAAGCCTATACTGATAGGTTATAACCTGCTCTAAATTTTATAGTGCCTCTCACTGTAGAAATTAATACTGGACTTGGTCATGTAACTTGCTTCATTAGTCAATGAACTGTTAATTAAATGTGATCTGAGCAAAAGCTCGGATGTTTTCAACTGCTCTCTCATAATCCTGCTGACATAAGAACATGACCCATGTCTAGAGAAAATGACAGACATGTGGAGCCAACCTAAATCCAGACTGAAACCTGGAGCCAAGTCCAGCAAACTACAACTTAAAGTTGAACAGTTGCATGGATTCAAGAATAAGAAAAACATTCTTATAATCCACTGAAATTCCTGGGTTACAATGCAGTATTACTATAGAAACAAGCTGACTAATATACCAAATCAAAGTTGTTCAATCTACTTTCTGCCTGAAGGAAATGTGCTGCAGTCTGCAATGACTGAAGCAGTAACCACTAATTGCATGTAGCCATCAGACACTTAAAATGTATATAGTGCAACTGAGGAACTGAAATTTTAATTTAATTTGAATGGCTATATATAACTAGTGCATACTCTGTTACACAACATGGCAGTAGACAAATGTGTGGCTGTGATTACTTACCTATCAAAATAGGAAATGACTAAAAAAAATACATCAGAAAAGAAGACAAGACACAATGAAATTGAAAGATATCCTGTGTTCATAGTTTGGAAGAGCAAACATTGTTAAAATGAACATATTACATAGAGAAATTTATAGGTTCAATCCAATACTTATCAAAACACCAATGGAATTTTTCAAGGAAATAGAACAAACAATTCTAAGTTTTATAGAGAACCACAAAATACCCCCAGGCAACCAAAGCAATCCTGAGAGGAAAGAAGAAAAATGGGAGTATTCTATGCCCCAACTTCACACTATACTACAAAGTGATAGTAATCAAAACAGTATGATTGGAGCAAAAAAAAAAAAGCATAAACCTATTGAATAAAATTGAGATTCCAAAAATAAACATACACATGTGTGAACAGTTAATGAAAGAAAAAGGAGTCAGTACCACACAATGGAGAAAGGAAAACCTCTTCAAAAAACGGTGTTGGAAAACCTGGACAGCCAAATGTAAAAAACGTGAAACTATATTATCATTTAACACCAAATAGGAAAACTGATTTAAAATGAATTAAAGATGTATATAAGGCCTAAGGCCATAAAATACAAA
This sequence comes from Uropsilus gracilis, assembly GCA_004024945.1. Classification (NCBI taxonomy): domain Eukaryota; kingdom Metazoa; phylum Chordata; class Mammalia; order Eulipotyphla; family Talpidae; genus Uropsilus; species Uropsilus gracilis. The sequence continues at coordinate 17,984 of PVHY01020874.1, forward strand.
GAAATATACACAAACTACACTCCTCAAGGTCATCCTCTGGGTTTTGTTTGGGGACTCAATAACAAGGCAAGGAAAACAAAAGAAAAACAAATGGGAATGCATCAAAGTAAAAAGCTTTTGTGAGTGAAATAAGTTACCAAAAATCAAAATGGCAGCCTACTGACTGGAAGAAGAGATATGCATATCACATATCACTTATCTGACAAAGGGTTAATTTCCAAAGTACACAAAGAACAAAGTCAGTAATAAAATAATTCAATGAAAAAGGAGCAAAAGACGTAAAGAGACATTTCTATAAAGAAGATATACAGGTGCCCAGAGACACATGGGGAAAAGGGCTCAATATCATATGTTATATGAGAAAATCAAATCCATATCACAGTAAGTCATTACCCCCACCTATGAGAATGGCCTAAATGGAAAAAACTAAAAACCAGAAGTGTTGGTGAGGATGTGGAGAAAATTCCCACTTTGGTAGGAATGTAAATTGTTGCAGGCAGCCTCTGTGGAAAATGGTAAAGTGATTCCTTTAAAAATGTAAAAATAGAAATACCATATGCCAGGAAGACCACACCTAAGTATTTATCCTAAGAATATGAAAGTACTAATAGGAAAAGACATATGAACATTTATGTTCATAGCAGCATTATTCATAATAGCCAAGACATGAAATCAACCTAATGCCCATTGATGGGTGACTTAGTAAAGAATCTGTGGTATCACAACTTCAAAGAAACACTATCAGCTATTTAGAAAGTTGAAATCTTGCCTTTTAGGACAATATGGATGGATTGTGAGATGATTATGCTAAACAAAATAAATCAGGAAGTAAAAAAATAAATACTGAATGGTTCCAGCCATCTGCAGAATATAAACAACCAAAGAAAACAAACTGGTGAGATACAATAAGAATAACTCATGAATTCTGTGAAAAATAGGGTGCATATTAGAGGAGAAAGGAAGAGGTGTGGAAGTAAAGGGCAGAGGGGTCAATGTGATAGTGGCATGAGAACTTTGGTGATGAATGAACAGAGCATATGCACATCTTGGGGTGTGGAGCTGTGTGCTGAAATGTATATGCTTTTGTAAACAAATGATAGCTCAATAAAAGTTAACCACCACCAAAAAAAAAACAAAAAAAACCCCAGAAACTGACAGTATTAGTTTCCTAGGGCTGCTATAACAAAGCAGATCAGATGACTCAAGACAACAGAAATGTATTCTCTCACAGTTCTGCATGCCACAAGTCCAAAGTCAAGGTGTCACCGTAGCCAAGCTCTCTCTAAGGCTTCCAGGGGAGAAATTATTCTGTCTTTCTCTTAGCTCCTGCTGTCCCAACCCTGGACTGGTAGAAAACTCCACTCTCTGCCTCAGCCATCAGGTGGGATTCTCCCTGTATGCACCTCCCCTTCTCAGCATCTTTCTCACTCCTCTTGTAAGGACAAGTCATACTGGATTAAGGGTACACCCTGCTTCAATGTGACTAATTACACTTGTCTATCTGCAAACACTGTTTTTTCCAGAGATGGTCACAGTAACAGGCACTTCAGAATATCTTTCTGAGAGGCACAGTTTTAACCCTCAACATCTGTTAAGTTCTAAGGGACTAATATAGCTTAAGAAAACATAGGACTGGATTCCCAGTTCTTTAAGTATTTGCAATAACTGTCGGATTCTAAACCTGCCCCAGAGGAAGCTGGTGCCCAGGCCGTGTCCCGGGGAGGGATTGCTCTGAAAGACACTGCAACTGGATAACAAGAAGAAACTTCTCCCAGGGCAAAGTCAAGAGCCACTTGCATCATCAGTTAATTCAGATTTCCCTGTTTGTTAACATAGCATCTTACCGTGTTTGGGGGAAAACGACCAAAAGTCCACTCTTGTAGTACCGAGAACCTGAAATGAAGCGCTAAAGACAGGCAGTAATTATCGACTGGGGCGGGAGAGGGGGGGCAGGAGGGTAGGGAGGCAAGAAATATTTAGGGTTTACAGGGAAGACAGTACCTAAATCCCAAAGGCTGTGTAGCCTCTTTTGAGAACAGGCAGGGTTCGCTGTCACCGCCAGGGGGCGAGGCAGGGCCCTCGCGGGTCCGAGTGATGGGGAACCCAAGATTCCTCCGAAGTACAAACATTGGTGGTTCCGGACCCGGCTCCCTAGGCATAGGCTGGGCACGACGACTCACGGTAGTTGCGGAAGCCAACAGGAACAGTTCACAGAACCACGGCGCATGTCGCCACCATTATTCCTACGAACCCATACTGGATTCGACTGCCCCTCACTTCCCTCCAACTCCCACAAAAGAACCGTCTGTCGACTTCCTGGGTTGGATGTCGAGCTCACAGCGAACCAGCGAGCTTAGGAGGTCTTCCTCTCTACCTCTCCCCGCGCACTTTGGTGTTGGGGCGTGGGAGGCTGGGGTGTGGAGATGGGTCCTAGCTATTACTGCTCCCTCTTTCTCCCCGCAGCCTGTTAAGAGTTTGGGAGTGACTGTCCTACCAATCGGGTGCAGGGTTTTCTTTGGGGAGCTTAGGAGACCATCTACCCCACCTCCCTTTAGGCCCCCACCCCCGGATCCCCTGCAAGTTGAGCACAAAGCCCGGAATTAGGAGTCACGGGAAGAAACCCCGGGGAGTCCCTGGAGGTGGCAGCCTCGGCCTGCAGCCAATCGGACATCTCATTTGCCCTTTTAAACAGACAGGAAAGATGGAGCTGGTGCAACGAGAAGCTCCCACACCCTGTCCAGTGCAGAAGTGCCCCCCTTCCAGGCCTTACTCTGCTCTGACCGGGAGGGCATCAGAGGAACCCGCTGAGGTGCTGTGGGAGGCAGGGCGAGGGGTGATGCGCCAGCACAAGCTTTCTGGGTGTGGGAGACCCCCGTGGGCGTGGGGGTGGGATGGGAAAGGGATGATTCTCTGGACAGCTCCATACCCTGCCGGCTGGACAACAGTGAGAAAGAGGTGGGGGCTAGGTGGGTGGCCCCAGACCCTGCTAGCCTGTACAGGGCTCAGGGACCAGTTCTTATCCCCTTTCTGTTTCCACTTTTGTTCTATGGCTGCAGTCCCCAGTGGGTGAGTGGTCATGCCCGCATGGTGCTCTGCGCACACACGTGTGCACACATCAAGGCTCCCACACGCAGACACTGATGCAGCCTTCCTCATCCCACACGCACATTTCCACACAGCCCTCCCTCCCTCCCCTCTCCTCTCGGTCTCATCTGTCAGTGACACACACACACACACACGCACACGCACACACACACACACACACACACACACTTACTCCGCCCTCCAAAAGAGGAAGAAACAGCATCCTCCTTAGACATTTCCTGGCTCTTCCCTGCTCATGGAGGGTGCCTGGAGAAATTGTTTTAAGTGAGGCCTCTGTCTTGGTGTCGAAGACCTAGAACCTTCCATTAGGCTCCTGTCACAGTGAAACGGGGGTGGACCCCCGGAACCCCGGTCACCCTCCTGGCCGCTGGCTAGTGCCTGGGAAGTGCCACCAGGACTCAGTGACTGGCTGCTGGAGGACAGGGCTGGTGCTGCCCCTGGAATGGGATTTGCACACAAGGGACTGGAAGCTCTGGGCTAAGCAAGCACAGGAATTATCCAAAGGTGGGTAATTCTCCACACAGGGGCAAACAGCTGCCTGTGGGGAGACCAGATCCTGAATGGCTGGTGGCTGATCTGGAAACAAGTGGATGTGTTCACTGGGGCTGTGCCAAACCACAGGGGTGCTGAGGGGTGTTCTCCAAGGGGAGATGCTTGTGAGGCTCAGGACAAACAGACTCTGCTGACTTTCTATACTGCCCTCTTCACAGAGGGGCTTGTGTTGCGCATTTCCATGAGCATTTCTTTTCTGCCCTCTCCTCCACGCCACAGTAAGCTCTGAGAGATCAGATCTGAGCTGTTCCCCGGCACGAATACAGCTCTAAGAGACTGTCTCCAAACATCTGCTGAACAAGCCAGAGTCCCCACACACTAAAGATTTTTTTTCATTTTCTTCCTTTTTAAATTTTTTAAAACTAGAATTGGAAATTGAGGCCGGGACTGGGAATCGCTTGAGTCCGTGGGTTTGAGACCCGCCCTGGGCAACATAGCGAGACCTATTCCCAAAATATAGCTGGGCGTGGTGGTGCACGCCTGTAATCCCAGCTACCTGGGAGGCTGAGGCTGGGGATCGCTTGAGTCCGGGATACCCCGGGCAACATAGGGAGACCTAGCCTCAAATAATAATAATAATAATAATAATAATAATAATAATAATAATAATAATAATATTGGAAATTGAGATAATTCACCGAATTCTAAGATGAATCTATCCCGGGGAAGGAGAACAGACCTTGTCCTGGCAGCAGAGGGCAGAGGCCACACCCAAACCGCTGGTCTCGCGCCTCCCAAGCATCTGGCGAGCCTCCCGTGGGTGCCAGCCCCCTCTAAATGCTCTGCAGCTTGGTGGGGGGGGGGCGGGGGAGCTTTGACACAGCCGCTCTCCGCCGTCTGGGCTGCAGCGAGAACCCAGGGTCGCCAGAGCGCCCCGGATGCCCGCCCGGATGCCCGCCCGCGCCGAAACGCAGAACTGACACGAGGCGCGGGCACCTTTGTATCGTCTTTATTTGCGGATATAATTATGCACCGCACTCTAAATTAGAGATAGATTTTTTTCTGATATACATTTCATCTTATTCACCACGAGCACACCACACGCACAGTAGAACAGTTCCACGACCTGATAAATTGCACAAGATGAGTTTGAATTCCTGAAAACCGGCAGGCAAGACGGCCCACCTAGGCTCCACGCCTCCCTGCTCCGCCCAAGGAAATCGCCCCTCGAAACGCACCTCCCGGCCTGCCTTTCCCGCCGCAGGGTTCAAGTGTCTCGGGAATGGGAAGCGCTCTTGCTGGAAATGGCTGGACGTTGCAGATTCCGAGCACTGGATGACTGTGAAATGTCCCCCCCGCCCAAGGTCAAGTTTCTGCGGCTGCGCCCCTCTCCCTCCCTTCCCACCCCCTCGGTGACTGGGGCCGAAGTGTCGGGGCCCCTCCTGCAAGGACAGAAAACCCTGCCCACAAATGCGCCCCCACCTCCCCCCGGAAACCTGGGTGTTGTGGAAAAGAAAGGACAACAGAAACGCAGACGCGATGGATTGTGGATCCCTAACCCCTCCCACCACCACCCCCCCTCCCCAATAACCAGAAACTGGGAACCGGAGATGTTGAAAGCTTGGCTTCCCAAGCGCGGCGGCAGGGAGCGCGGGGCTGGCGGGGTGGGGGAGGGGCGGGGAGAGGAGGGAGCGCCGGAGAGCGCTGGCGCGCTGCCCCCGGCTCGCCCCGGGCGCTAGTCCTCCGAGTTGGTTCGGTAGGCCTCGATGAGACCCTCGAGCGAGTGCACGAAACCAGACACGCTGCAGATGCCGCCGATGACGAAGATGGCGACGTCGAAGAAGACCTGGTGCCACAGCAGCTTGCGCCAGAGCAGCCGCAGGTGGAAGAGGCTGGGCAGCAGGAAGCAGAGGCCGGCGCCCGTGAGGCTGCCGGTGAGGCCCATGAGCAGCGCGAAGTGCGGCACGTAGATGGCCATGAGCAGCGTGAAGACCACGAGCGCGCAGCGCAGCGTCAGCCCCCACGACTTGAGGCGCCCGTCGCCGCCGTAGCAGGCGGGGAAGAAAGCCCGGCTGCCTTCCTGGAAGAGGGACTTCTCCAGCACCTCGACCGCCGCGAAGAAGGGCAGCGGGTAGGACAGCAGCGCCTTGGCCACCAGGAAGAGGTTGACCACGGCGCGGATGGAGCCGGGCAGGTTGTCGGTGATGACCTCTTTGGTCTCGTCGGCCCAGGTGAGGTAGGCGACGAGCGCGAAGAGGCCTTTGAGCACGCAGGCGGCGATGTGCGTCCAGTTCATCATGCAGTGGAACTCGCCAGGCTGCTGCATGTTGCCCTCCAGGGAAGGCAGGAAGATCTGCGACGTGTAGCTGAACACGATGATGCCGATGGAGATGGGGAACTTCTTGACGTCGATGTAGAACTTGACCTTCTCCCAGGCCCAGTCGCGCGCCCGCGACAGGCAGTAGGCGATGACCAGGATGTTGATGACGAAGTGGGCCAACGTGCACAACAGGCTGAATTTGGACACGGCCTTGAGGTTCTTCAGGAAGGCGCAGGGCAGCAGCACGGCCGTGGCGATGATGGACCAGGATTTCTGCGACACGGGCAGCCCCGGGAAGCTGTTGTACATGAGGTTGCCGCTGACCACCACGTACAGGATGCACGTCATCACCAGCTCGATGATCTGGGCGACGTTGACCACACGGCCGCCCAGCGTGGGGAAGCGCGGGGCGCAGCACGCGTTCGCGATGGCCACGTACGAGTCCCGCACCCGCACCACCTCGCCGTCCTCGTTCTCCTCGTACAGGCAGGCGATGAGGATCTTGCCGGTGTAGCAGCACACGACGGCGGCGAAGATGATCAGGAACAGCCCCAGGTAGCCGCCGTGCAGGATGGCGTAAGGCAGACCGAGCACGAACATGCCCTGCGGAGCAGAGAGGCAGCCAGACGCGGGCGCTCAGCGCTTCCGCCTGCGGACCGGGGGTCTGGGCAAGTGGCTTAAGGCCAGAGCCTGCAGGGGGCGCTCGGGGACACTCGGGCCTGCGCCTCTGAGAGCTGGAGAAAGACTGGACCAGGGGTGGACGGAGGCTCAGGGGGGGAGCCTGGGTGGCACGAGGTGGAGGGAGGGGTGTCTGAGGCCGGAACAGAGAAGGGAAGGTGCCTCAACGGCTGGGAGGGGGCGGGGAGGCGGTGGGGTCAGCCCTGAGGGAGAAGGCGGTCAGTGGACGTGCTTGGGGCTGGTCCCTGGGGCCTG
>PVHY01020875.1:0-24810 GCA_004024945.1 Uropsilus gracilis
AGGTGCCTTGAGTGGGAACACCAGGCCGGGAGGAGGTGGTGGAGGCCTAGACGTGGAGAGGAGGTCGAGGGGGGCAGAGGGGAGGGGCCTCCCTCCTGGCTTTTATTAGTGACCCTAATGCCGGACTCCTGGGGGGGGGCCCTTTGGACTTTGCTTTCCCTTCTAGGTTTTGCTGGGCGCTGCCAGGCCACCTGGGCAAGGTGGAGCGGGAAGGAGAGGACCCATTTCTTGGATGGGGAAACTGAGGCTTGCTGAAGCGTTTTCTATGAGACAGGAAACAGGCATGGCGCGAGTAAGTGAGGGGATAGTCACACAGGTGCAGACTGGGCTCAGGTAACTGAGAGGGCTGGTGGAGAACCCCGAAATTGGCAAGGTTAGGTGGGGGGGGGAACATTACCGCTGCCTTCAGACCCACTGGGACAGGTGGTCTAGTGTTTCCAGAACCTGCTGAGAACCGCTGCTTCTAAGCAAGGCTTAGAAGATTCAGGCTTGGTGTTGGGGGGTAGGGCAGTGTGGAGGGTCCCGGGGGAGCGCCCCCTCTCTCTCCCCTATTGGTCTCCATGGGCACAGACCAACAGGGACCAGAGGACACAGCAGGGGCTCTATGGGGACACCAGAGGACTCAGCAGGGAGAAAGGGGGAGGGTCAAAGGGAGACTCCCCATCCTGAGGGTCACAGTACTGGCTGGGGGCCCCTCGGGCTCCCTGCAACCCAGCCGGGCTCCTGGCATGCGCCTAGATGGCTGTGAGGGGATCCCGAGCCCGTCCAGCTCGGAAGCAAACCTCCATCTCATGGCTGCCGCGGCGGCCACCAACCGGCTGCTGCTTCACTTACGACCCCCCGGGCTGGGGCAGAGCTGTCTGCGGGGTCAGGGCAGATTATCCCCGGAGGGAAACCAGAGAAGAGATTGGGTGCCCCAAGGCTGGCAGTAAGAGCGAGACAACTAGGGATTCAACCCTGCTTAATACCGATGGTGGAGCCCCCCTTCCCGGGGGGGACCTGCCCTGTGGGGGTGTTCCGGGGCTCCCCTGCCCTGGGGATGTGTCCCAGGAGCCATGCCCTGGCTTCTCTGGGGCCCGCTGCCTGGCAACTCCAGATAAGCTGTCAGCTCTTCCTGCTGACATCTTTCCAGATGCCTTATGGTTGCCTTTGGGGGAACCATGAACAGGGAACATGATTTCTCTATCACATCCTCACTATCATGCTTCCATCAGCTGAAGTGCAGGGAAGGCTGCACAGTGGTCCTTAGTCCAGGAGGGCGAGGCCGTGCCCCAGTGCCTACCGCCAGCTCACACTCACCTTGCGCCCACTCAGGCTGGCACCAGGCTCATCAGGGCCTGCAGCTGCTGCCTCTGCAGCCATCTCATTTCCGGGGGGGGGGGGGTTTCCTTCCTCTGGATCAGGGTGAGATCCTGTGCCTCAGCTTCCCCGGGCATGACCCGGCTTGCCAGGGTCTTCACAGCCGAGCGTCAGCCCTCCTGAGATGACCAGCACTGGCCACAGCCTCTGACACCTTCCCCTCTCCCTCCACATCCTTCTCCTGGCCCTGTGGGGGGCGGTTCCCCAAAAGGTGGTTGTGGTTCTACTTTTCTTCCCCTCCAGTGTCTTCTGCACTTACCTGGAAACCTGAGGATTTTCCTTTTTCCTTGGAAGCCCAGTAACGGTGTCAGACTGACCAACGACCTGCTGCCATCATCCTGACGCTGTCGCCGGCGCGTCCTTTACTCTGTATATTTTATAGAGATACTTAATTATCTTTATTGAGGTAGTGTTGGTTGATGTTGCTGTTTGTATTTTGGAGGTTCCTGGACCCCCCTTTCTGGCGCTGTCACCCTGGTGCTCCCACTATTGGAGTACCTGTCACCCACCTCCACTTCCATAGTCCACTGTGCTCCCTCCCACTCTTCCCTCCTCCTCTGAGTGTCTTAGTTCTACAGTCTTAGTTCAAGGGCTAGTTTCTGACTTCCCTTTGTCTGGTTTCTCTACAGAGGAACCTGGTGTCACCTCTAAGTGACACTGTTCAGTACTTGTCTTTCTCTTTCTGGCTTATTTTGCTTAGTACCATCCACGTCACTACCAACGGCATGTGGGATCTTTTTCATCGCTGCATAGTATTCCTCTGCATAAACAGACCACATCTTCCTGATCCACTTGTCTGTCTGTGGGCTTTGGACTGTTTCCATTGTCTGGCTATTGTTAGTAGTGTTGCAATGAGCACGGGAGGCAGGTTTTCCTGGGAACTGGGGTGTTTGTGTACAAAGATACCTAGGAGCAGAATTGCTGAGTCCAATAGTAGATTCACTTTTAACCTCCGAGAAGCCTCTGGTATGTGCAGTCTTAATACACAGACACATCCAGTAAAGGGAGACTGAGTGAGGGATGATACACAGTGTGGAGCTCTATCATCTTCATCCTCCGAGCCAGATCCACGAGGCCATCTACATTCTGCAGGCAGAGACAAGGGTTCTGCTGAGCAGAACAGTGAGGCAGTGTGGGGCAGCAGCTCACACGTTCAGTGGAGCCAGAAGGCTGGGGCCAAATCCCACTCTGCCACGTCGCCCACTGTGGGGGCCTGGACTGGTTACTTGGTCTCTCTGGGCATCAGATCCCCCATCTGTGAACAGGAGGTAATGGTTTCTAGATCATCGGGTTCTAGAACAAACTACATAGAGGACTTTGAGAGCTGGTCTGCCCGAAGGTCTGCCTGAGAGGTAGCTCGGAGAATGTCCTCTCATGAAACTGGACGAGCTGCCTGGGGGCAGAGCTCCAGAGAGCAGGCTGGCATGTAGTCCTGCACCCCCAGGGGCCCGGCCCTCAGTGCTGGGCCAGGCTGGCTTGACATGCAACAGCCCAATGTTGGGGGGCCTTGGCAAGCTGGTTGTTCAACGCAGCCATGACTAGGAACTAAATTGTGTGCATTTATGGTGGGAGAAATTATGTTTGAAAAGCTGTGCTCCTCACAGCTCATGTCTGCCCAGCACTCAGACCTGGAGCTGTCCTGGGCTGGAAACCAGTCAGAACTGGAGACTCTTCCTACTCTCCTCCTGACCGCCACCAGCAACAATGCTCACCGGGGACATCCACACCTACTACAAATCGGGGCTCCCCTGCCCCCAAGATAGCATCCCATGCCCCAAGCCCCTCCGGTCCTCACCTGAGACATCCTAGTCCTCCATAGGGATCAAGTGAGAGGAGAAAGCTCCTGCCATTCCCCAAATGTGGGGCCACTCTGGCAGGGTGGGCGGGCAAGTGGCCCTGAAGTCAACTCATGCCAGATGAACGGGTCAGGGGAGCTGCTGAGGGCAGCTGGCGCATGCCTCTTAGGACATTGGCATTTAGGTCCAAGCTTCTAGTGTTTCTGGGGAGCCAGGAGCCATGAGAGGGGTGGAGAGATGGCTCATTTCTGGGCACTGCCACCATCCTTCACTTAGCATCCTGCCCCCACTTTGGGCAAATTCCTCGCCTTGTGATAAGGTGGCTCCATCTCAGAATTTTCCCATGGTGCTGACAGTTTTAAACCAATAGATTTATGGGTGTCCAAGTCATAGAAATATTTAAGACAGACCTGCTGGTCTTATCTGTGAGGACTGGAAAACTCCTCTTCAGAGGGGGGAGAAAGCAGACTCATCAAGGAGAATGATGTTGGTGAGCAGGATGCAGAGCTAAGCGGGAGTCTCGGGGAGGTCCCCATACCAGGCATTGCTGTGACCTGTGCCCCAGACTTGGTTTACCAGCCTGCCTGCTCATTGTCAATGCCATCAAACATGCTCCCTGTACTTTCTTGTCTTTTCAGCTCCTTTGGCGGTCGTTCCTGTTTGCCGCCCAAAGCCCCAGGTAGTCACGCTAACTAACATTCATAGGGCATCAGCTGTGGTACACATGGTTCTGTGTCATCCCCAGGAGCCCTAGGAGGTAGGCAGATGGGCAGGGCAGGGAGGAAAGAAAGGAGATTCAGACTTTGTGGGATGTCAAGTGTCTTAATTAGGATGTCCTCTTGAAGAAAATAAAAGGTGACAATTTTTGCAAAGCTGACCTCAGGACCCATTTGTGGTTCTTGGGAAAGATTGTGAGAGACTTCTGTGAGAGATTGTGAGAGACTTCTGTGAGAATGAGGGAGCCTAGAAGCTTCACTCACATGGTCTGCATTTTACAGATGAGAAAACACTCAAAAGGGTGAAAGGTGACTTGTCAAGGTCAAATGTTTTCCAAACGGCAGAGTTAGGATTTGAACCCAGATCTGACTCCAGACCCTTTGCTCTTAACCCTGACTCTTTGGACTTCTTAGACCCTCCCTCACCCTCCCCTGGCCATTCCCACTCAACATGCTTTTCCCTATTGTCTTCTGGTAGCTGTCTTTCAAGCCAGAAACTCTGTCAAAAGTACCCATGTCCTTGTTGGTGCCACTTTCCCACCCAAATCCCACAGGCCTTCTCACCTTCTCTCCTGCACACAAAACTCATTCCTACCACAGGGCCTTTGCATCTGCTATTCCCACCATCCAGCACTGCGTTTCCTCTAGAGACAATTCCTTCTCTCTCACCTTCTTCAGGACTCTGGTCCAACATAGTCAGGGAAGATGGGCAAGGGTATTGGTGGGTGTTGGAGGATGGGGGTGTTCACGTTCTTCACTGAGCACTAAGAAGAAATTGATGGGGTCCACAAGGAGTCCTAGACCTTTGCGGGATGTTCAAGGAGATAGACTTTGTTCAAGACTGAAGATGTGCGGTCTGAGCTGGAGGACAGGCTGGAATCTTATACAAATGAATGGGGCATTGGTCAGGAGCTGGGAGGAAGCAGATGTCCATTCAAATGCGGCAACTGGGAAGCGTCTAACCAGGGGAAGACTTATAACAACGTGAGCAGAGAAAGGAGGCTCACAAGGGTGGAAAGCACTGTGGGGCCCAACAGCCACGTGGAACCTTGGCATCAGGCTTCTCCAGAGAACAGAACCAGGTGATAAATATGACTATGGATAGGGATGGGGATAGGGGTGGGGATAGGGGTGGGATAGGGGTGGGGATAGGGCTGGGGGTGGGGGTAGGGATGGAGCTGGAGCTGGAGGTGAGAACTATATCTCTACATTATAGATATAGGCATAAAACACTAGGAATTGACTTCCTAGGAATTTCTAGGAATTGGCTTCCACGATTATTTTGGAGGCTGATAAATCTGCAATCTGTAGGGCAGATTGGAAATGTTCAGGCAGGATTAGAGGCCATCATGAATGAGGCAGAAGATCCTCCTTTTCAGGGAAACTTCAGTGTTTGCTCTTAAGGCCCTTGCACTGATAGGACAAAGCCCACCCGATTTATGGAGGGGATGTGACCTTACTCAGTCAACTGATTGCAGGTATGATGTACATCTCCAGAATCCTCCACAGCAGCTAGAGTGTGACTGAATGATTGGATACTAGAGCCTAGCCAAGCTGACACACCAAACTGCCTCTTGGGATGCCCTTGAGCCTGAAGAGGTAAAAGGAGGGGACACCGGTGACCAAGATCTGATGAGAGTTGTGGCCCAGGAAGGGGGGCTTCAGGAGGTGAGGAGGGAGGGAGGGAAGGAGGGAAGGAGGAAGGGAGGGAGGGAGGGAAGAAGGAAGGAAAGGAAGGAGGAAGGGAGGGAGGGAAGGAGAGAGGGAAGAAGGAAGGAAAAGAAGGAGGAAGGGAGGGAGGGAAGGAAAGAGGAATGGAGGGAGGGAAGGAGGAAGGGAGGGAAGGAGGAAGGGAGGGAGGGAAGAAGGAAGGAAAGGAGGGAGGAAGGGAAGAGGAAGGGAAGGAGGAAGAGAGGGAGGGAGGAAGGAAGGAGGAAAGGAAAAGCAAGTGGGGAGGGCAAAGGACAGTAGGGAGGGAGGGAGGGAGGGAGAGTCATGTCCCTATACAATCCTCATATACTTGTGTTCTCTGCTATTCGATTCTCATAAGAACTAAACCAACAAACACTGTTTGCTCTGAACAATATTTTTTTCCTCCAGATAACCCTCCGAGCGTACTTCCTCCTGCTTCACAGCGATGGAGCTGAGGCTCAGAGAGCTTGAGTCGTCCACCATCGGCCTTGCAGATTCTGCAGTGAGCTTCTGGACGAGCTCTCCCTTGGCGAGGCTGACGGGGCGGCCCCCAGCCCTCCAGCGGCACTGGCAGGGACCAGCTCCTGGATCACCTGGCCTGGCTCCTGCGCCTCTCACTCAGGACTAGGTGAGCTGGGCCAGCCACGACCAATACCCGTGTCCCCATTTCTTCAGAGACACAGAGGGACAATGATGCTTATGGCGTCTGCATTGACGAGAAGTTTACTTGACTTTGCAGAGAGAAGGGAGTAACCGTCGCTCACATCCACCTTCCCATCCAACCAACATTCCATTTCCTCCCCGCCCCCAAATCCAAAAGCTCCTTCAGCTTCTCCCTGACGGAGCCGGAGCCGACAGCCACACAAGGCTCAGGAGCTTCCAGGAAGGACAAGCCTGGCCATTCCCAGGAGACGTGGTTTCGGCCGTAATTGATACCTACTGTGTGAGTGTGAGGAGCGGCTACCGCGGGCGCCCTGATGCTGCATGTGTCTGTGAAATGTGGTCCCCATTACCACGCGTCTACAGACAGAAGATGCTGTCAGCGCTTCAGCGGAGCTTCCAGCGCCGAGGCTGCGGCGTGATGGACGGACTTCCTGCCTCTCTGGGGCTTCTTGCTCTGGGTTTCTTTGTGGCCTGCCTGGCAGATACGTGGGGGCTCAGACTCGGGGATCTGAAACTGAGATGAGAGGGGTGTTGCAGAGGGAGAACACAGGCTCTGCTGGGCTGGCTCCTATTTGAGTCTGCAGTGTTCATTCAGTCATTCACCTATTCATTCATTTGGTTATAGGTTCAGCAGATCTGTATTTGTTGGCCTGTGGCAGACAGATCCGAGGGTGGCCCCAGGCTTCCTGGACCCTATCAAATCCCCTCTGCTTGGGCGTGTTTGTAGTCTGTGACTTGCTTCTTGCCAATAAAATATGGCAAAGAAGGGATTTTTCAGGACTAAATTCCCTGGTTTTCTAGTTCATTAAAATGGAGAGTATCCTGGGTGGGCCTGGCCTAATCAGGTTAGACGGAAGCCTCTAATATAGGATCCGATGGGCGATGTGAGCAACGGATACTCCCCGCACTTCCCACTGTGCAAAGTTGTGCAAACTCCTCACCAACGCAGATGTCACAAGTATCGCTGTCACGCTGTCTCTCTAAAGAAACGGAGACACAGGCATGACCAGGCACTGGCCCAGCTCACCTAGTCCTGAATGAGAGGCACAAGAGCCAGGGACCTCCCTGAGGCCAGAGATTCTCTCCTGCTGACTTTTCCCAAAGCACAGGTTTCTTCCAGACCAGTCCGGATGAGAATGCAAGCAGCTGACACTTGGACTGCAAGCTTGTGAGATTTGGACAGTGAACCCGGCTGAGCTGGGCATGGACATATGGCCCAAGGGAACCGTGAAATAGGAATAATTGTGAGTTGCTTTAAGATTCTAAGTTTGCATACTTTCTTGTAAAGTAATACCAAATGGAGATTAGGCGCTAGGTGCTGTAAAAGATGCTGAGGATAAAATCATTTGCAAAAGGGTTCCACCTCCTATTCTCAATGAATTTTCCATCCAGGCCCAGGTTAGGCACAAGGTGGGTGTCTGTGCTGACTGGAGGCCAGGATTGTCAGTCAATGTCCCTTCTATGTGATCAGACAGATTCCGAGGCATCATTTTCTGGGCAAAAAATGGAGACAACAAAATCTTCCATCTGTGGCCTTTCTAGGTGTGCACTGAAAATTGAAATCACTGAGCTAATATAGGTTATTACACTATTTTATTATTTTTAATATTCTTAATGTTTATATATATATATATTTACATCATTTTCCCTGAGGTTCTCCCAACACATGTCACCTGTGAACCATGATCTTGAGGTCTTGTGCTCATCACTCCTCTGGCTTCATTCTCCCTCCCTTTTCCTTGCTCTATGCTTTAGTTCTGTTGTGTGAGTTTTACCTTTTTCTTGTCCTTTTTTTTTTTGTTTTGTTTTCCTTATATCCCACATATAAGTGAGATCATCCGGTATTTCTCTTTTTTCCTTCTGGCTTATTTCTTCTCGCATGATTCCTTTTAGTTCCATCCATGTTGCCACAAATGACATGAGTTTGCTTTTTGATTGCTGAATAATATTCCACTGTTTATATCACAACTTTCTGATCCATTCATCTGTTTGAGGTATTGCACTATTTTAATTGAACCACTTATTTTTCTCTGGTCTTGCACACTGCATTCAAGCACATTCAATATTATTGCCCCTTATATACTAAGGAAATAGAGGTGTGACTGCAAACTGTCTACTCCACTGTCTCTTCCTTCTTCTTCCTTAGGAATAAAGTCTCAAATTTTGGTAGGGTACTTCCAGACTATAGACTGACTTCCCCAGTTTTCTTTGCAGAGAGATTAGCCATACCACCAGATTTTGACTTATATAGATGGGTTGAAGGGTTGTGTTGTAATGTGGAAAAATGCCTTTAAGAAATAGGGTAACTACATGAAACAGGAACTGGGTGATAAGACAGCTAAATTTGGATTTTAAATAAATGATAATTAAATATAATTATATTAAACGTACTAAAATACATACTAATGTACATTTCTTTCCCTAGTACTTATGCTAAAAATTCATTTTTTGTGTACATTCCAATTTAATCCGTATTAACTTAATTTGGATGTTGTATTATTTTATTTACTAAATCTGACAGCCCTCTTAAGGGAGGGAGTAACTCTTTCATCCTGGTCTATGTAATGGTTTATAGTGGGATGGCTGGAGTTCTAGCAGCCATTCTGTGACATAAGGATGAGGCACACTCCAGGGATGATGAAATACTAAGCTGGGAGGAGCTCAGCTCTTTAGGATATTAAAAGTAAAACAGTCAGATCAGGCTTACCTATACTGAGCATCTCTGGACTTCAGTTACATGGGGAAATGTGTCTCTATCTTGTTTAATCTCTTGTTATTTGGGAATTTCTGTTTCATGTAGCAGAATCTTATCCAAATTATTCCATGGACCATCCAACAGTGAACACAAACTAAATAAGCACTGTCCAATTTGTTGAGTACAATACTTATTGTCATCTATATATTCTCTGTGTAACCAGAATCATACTAGATTCTCTGCAAATATCATCTCTAACTATTGCAATAATATAGGGACAATTTACTATCTTTGTTTCACAGATAAATAAGCTGAGCCAGAGAGGTAAAGTCATTTGCCCAAAGACACAAAATCAGTAAGTAGCAGAGATAAAATTTGAGCCTCAGGACTGGTTGATTTGCAGCTCTCCCCCCCCCCCATCTTTAGAAATTAGGTTCTCCATACCCCCAAAAGCCTTTTTTTTTTCCAAATTTCATAATGATTTATTGTGTGAATATGAAACAAAGAGTAGAACATCTATACTCCTACCCATAACTGGCAAATACAAATATTCTATCATATTTGCTTTAGATTCATTTTTTAAAGCGAAGCACTATCAACCCAGTTGAACTTCCCTTTGATTGCATATTGTTTCTGTAATCACTAAATAGTATTGTTGGTGTGTGTGTGTGTGTGTGTGTGTGTGTGTGTCTCAGCAGTAATCAGACAACCCCAACTGCTTTTTGTTCCCGTCTTTTGAAGTTTTGTCTCCGTGAAGCCAGGAACCAAGAGACAGAAGTGCTTCCTCAGCCTGAACCCCTGTTCCCTGCATTTAAGTGCAAACCTTCAGAAGCCAGAAAGTTGCCCTCCAGCTAGTGTGGTCACCCGGCTGTGGCACTCAGTGGTCTCTGCCAGCAGGAAGGACGCACGTGGTCCTGAGGACGCACTGTGAGCATGTCCATGCGGCGCAGATGGGCCACCTGATGTGGAGCAGGAACACAAAGTCTGCCTGCCGAGGTCGGGTTGGTGAGCAAGTGACAAATGGGGGACACAGACCTGACCGGTCCCCCCGCACCCCTACCCGGACCCAGGTCCTTCCAGCCACACAGGTCCTCGTGCAGCAGGAAATCAGGAAGACAGGGGACGTCTGGAGTTGGAAAGAACAAGGGGCAGAGGGTGCTGTGACCCCACCTAGCTCATCACCTCTGAGGTCACACCTCTGCCTGGGCAGAAGCAAAGCTGGTGCGTCCACCCCACCTGAGAGGGCCCCAGGCTTTGTGTCTGCAGACGCGATGGTTTCACCAAGCTCTGGGCCGAGAGGAGGCATCGTCACTAGTTCAGAGTTCTTATTTCGTCTGTACCACCGGCACCCAGATGGCCCCAGCACACAGTAGGTGCTTGGAACATGATCTGGCAAATGAAGACGAATGACTGAAATGTCCCAGGTCCATTCAAAGGTGTCTGCCCCGGTATACGAAACTTCCGGCTACCCATGACAGAAACGAAAACCATCAATCATAATAATTACAAAGAATACCAAGAGTCACTAGAGGGGTCACTCTTGTCTCACCTACCGCGCGTGTGTCGCTCCCTCAGATGTGTCAGTCATCCGTCTTCGTTAAGCTTCATACCACATACCCACCAAGGCAGCTGCAGTACCCACCCCATCTTACACTCGAGGAGAGCAAGGCCCAGAGAGGGCCAGACACTCATCCAAAGTCACACAGCAAGGAGGAGGTGTAGGATTTGAGCTTCCGATGTTTCCGTCTCTGCGCTTCACTTCCACCATCAGCTGCCTCCAGGTCTCTCTGGTGATGGCTCCTGTTTGGCAACTAAGGCCCGTACTTCCGCTGTGGGAGCGTTTCTGGATGCCATGCTTCTACTGGGTTGACCAGATGCCCACGTTGCCCCAGGGAGCCAAAGAGACTGGAGACGCCATTCTTTCCAGGTGGTGGGGTCCCTTCTGCCTGGCACCCGTCTCATCACTCTACCTCCAGACTGTCCCATCCTGCCCGGGGTCCAGCACATCACAGGCAGTGTCGACCTGGGCATCCCCGGTGTGAGGTCAGGGGTCACGCCTCGGTGCCCCGATACCCCCCACATTGCCGGCTTCCCACAGTAGGTACACGCTACACGTCTGCTGACGGACCGCTGATTGATCTGATTCCCTAAAGTGCCTCGCTCGGCCACACGAGCCCGGAGAGGCTTAATAAAGGCTTTTTGAAGATGATAAGAAACAGAGCTGCCTTGTTAAGATCCCGGGGCCTCAGATTCTTCTTCAGCGGCAATATCTTTCTTTCTTTCTTCTTTTTTCTTGTGTAAGTGCTGGCAGATAAAGCTCCCCGGCTGTCCAGCGGGCGACACTGGAGAAAGAGCTTCGGGGCTTTTTGAGTTTTAAAGGAGCATGTTAAAAGCTCTTCATATTAAACTCTGGGTTCTAGAAGGTTGGCTGCCTCCCCGCCCCTGCCCCCACCCCTGCTCCAACTGGCAGGAGACAGTCAGGGGAGTCTGGGGGAGCCCGACCCATGAGGCTGCGGGAGCAGCTGTGGCCTGACCCAGCTTGGCCACCACTGGCCACCACTGACCGGCCTCTTCCAGCTTCTGCATCCCCAGCTGCCCAGTCGTGGCTGACAGTGAGTGCACTCTGGGGACCTCGATGATGCTGCCCACCCCCACCCCTCCCCCGCAATGCAAATTCTCATCCAAGCGCAAGAAGAGAGTCTGAGGGTACAGAGAAGGGCGCATGCGTGAGGTTGCCTGGCGGGCAGGACAGCTGTTGGCCAGGGGAAGATCAGCAGATGCCTCTTCCCCACCATTAACCCTAAGCCCAAGCGGACTCTTCTGCGAGTGCTCGCTCCCCATGCCTGCCTTCCAATGTCAGTGAGGGGGAAGGGGGGGAGGGGGGAGGGGGAGAGGGAGGGGAAGGGAGAGGGAGGAGAGGGAGGGGGAGGGACAGGGAGGAGAACAGGGGATAAAGGAGGGATAAAGGGTACCGGGAGGGCAAGAGAGATGAGGGAAGAGGAGGTGCCTAGCAGAGGTTTTTAATTTTTTCTATTTATGAGTTTCTTTGAAAATCTGAACAAAGCCGTAGACCTGCTCCTTGGGCGAAAGGACTCCCACATATGCGCAGAACTTTTCATCTAACTTTAGGGGATTTAAATTTAAAGGCCCCACTAATCCCAGGTTAGGCCTCCTAACATAAAAAATGAAGGGGGAGGAGGAGGAGGGAGAAGGCAGGCGAGGGAGGAAGCAAAAGAAGAAAGGAGAAGGTGGGGGTGGGGAAGGAGATAAGCTTTGCCAAAATAATTCTAATCTGAGCTGGAACAAGCAGCTTTTGGCGTCGACAAGGGTTCTAAGCTCAGGAACAGGACCCGAACCCTAGCTACACGCCTTTCCAGCTGCAGGAACGTGAACAAGCGACCTGAGCGTTCTGTTTCTGGTACCGCCTATTTCCGACGGGGTGACGCTGCCAAACAGGGGCCCCACGGACGGATGGGTGCTTTCGCCATTGAAGTTATTCACCTGAGAGAACATCTTCTCTCACGGTGCTGTTTCCTCGGGATTAGACCAGAGGTTGAGGTGTGTTAGGGTCCCGGTACCCCAGCAAAATCCCTGAACTGGCAGCATCTGGGAGCTCAAAGAAATGCAGAGGCCCAGGCCCCGCCCCAGGCCTGGGAATCAGCATCAACCTTTTACACAGCTGCCAGGGGCCCACGCACATTCAAGGGGGGGCCCCGTGAAACGACCCAATGTTAGACCTGCCCCAGCCCCGAGGATTAGCACCAGCCAAACTGAGCCCACCTCGCACCCCCAGCCTACTGGGAAAGGGCAGCCCCTCTCTCCTCCTGTCTCCACCTTCTGGGAACTAAGCTTTCAGCACTCAGCTCTTCCCCGACAGCTTCCTTCAAGCTGCCTCTGCCTCCCCTCCCTGCACCCCGACAGCCAGGTTGAAGTTGTCACCAGGTGCGCACGCGGCCAGCAATCACTCGGCGCGCCTGTAATCGGAAGAAGCTGCCGACCACCAGCCCAGGGCCACGTTGGGGAAAGACAGCTCTCAGCATGGGGTGCGGTGGGCCGCGTGCCATGAAATGCCTCTGCCTGGAGCACGCAGCCCGGGCTGAACACAGGGAAAATCAATAGCAGCAACAATTATCACTTGCTAAGTCTTCCCATGTGTGGGGAACCACACCGGGGCTCTGACTGCGGCGGCTAATTGAACGCCCCACACCACCCTGTGGAGCGACTGTTGGTATGGCCGTTTCAGGATGATGGCCGCTGAGGCACAGAGAGGTGAGGTCACTCACCCGGGGTCACACAGCTCTAGTGGGGAAAGCATGGAGCAGATAGACCTTAGCTCAGGTGTTACCAACGGGGGTGACGGGCAACGTGGGCCTGTACCATCTCAAAACATTCTTTGAAATGACTCTAGAAAATGACACCGGTGAGCTGGACTTCTGGATTCTCTGGGAAAGTCAGGATGCTTTTGGCACTGCAGGAGTCTGGTGTGGTGGGGTAATTTGGATTACCCAGGTTTAGGAATCTCCATCATCCACCATTATGGTATGTGCTATCCCCCTACCCCATGTTATAGATTGAATACATTCTTTTTTTCATCTTTTTTCATTTTTTTTATGTTGAATAAGTGCTTTCTTTCTCTCTTTCTTCCTTCCTTCCTTTCTTTATTTTTCTTTATTTTTTTTTTTTGTGGGAAGAAAACAAGTTACAGATAGGTATACGTAGTACAGTACCATAGTTAAAAATTATAAACCACGCAAGATAATATATTATTTACTTATATGTGCGATTTAAAAGTTTCAAATACCACAGGAACAATAAACATCAAATCCAGTGTACTGATTATTCTTTCTGGGAATGTATAAGGGGGAATAGGATAGAAGAGATGTCCACAGAGAATGTCAACTATCTCTGTGATGGCTGATTTTTTTTAATTTAATTTTTTAAATTGTGTATATATATATATTTAGATATATGTATTACATTGTTGTGTACCCCAGGGTTTTCCCATTTCCCTAACACCTGTTAACCATCTTGCTCTTTTGGGCCCTCCACCTCCCCCACCTCCCCACCCCCTTACTCCTAGATTGAATACTTTAATGAATAATGACAACAATAGCTAGCACGCAAGGAGAGCTCTTCAATACTTTAATGAATAATAATGACAACAACAATAATAATAGCTAGCACGCAAGGAGAGCTTGTCATGTGCTAAGCATAATGCTACAAGATGCAGAGAACGAGTGCCCCACCTGGACACAGGAGAGCCGCCAGGACCAGGGCACCAGGACAACCCCCAACTCATCCTCAAGGGGACTGAGGCTCAGAGGAAGAAGGAGAAGCAGAGCAAAAGAGGATGAAGAAACGCAGCTGTCTCTGGGTGCTGGACAGTGATGGACATTGGTGCAAAGTCAGGAACCACAGCAGCCGAGATGGACAAAAGCAGCTACACTCATGAACTTGGCGATGGACTTCTGGCTCCGGGAAGCCGATGAAGGCCCTCGTTCTCCGTGCAGTTTACAGCTATCAAAGTGTCTGATTCCGAATGGCTTTCCTGGCCTCCAGTAGCCGCTTTATTAGATGCAATGAAGCAGGAGATGGAGACGCAAAAAGCAAAATAGCAGAAGAAAGAAATGATGGATTCGATCCGGAGCTGAAAGAGGAACCGGGGGCAAGGACGCAGCTAGCAGGAAGACAAAGGAAACGACGAGAACAACATGGACCCAGTCACAGAAGGACTTCTCAGAGCTTCCAAGATCACAAACTTAACACAAGTAGACGGCACAGTTCTTCAAAGGCCCGGGAAGCTGCATTTTTGCACGGAACACTTGTGTGCAGGAGCGCCAAGCTGAAAGCTGACGGCCACTGGCAGTGATAGGATTTCTGTTCCTAGCTCCTCTTTAGTTTTTCTTGAATAAAATCACCAGAAGTTAAAAAGAAAAGAACGCCCCCCCCTCGCCCCCCTCCCCCGTGCCCTGGGCGACACCCATAGCGTCCTTGCCCCGGTGCCAACCGGTTGTGCTCCTCCGGGCACTGGCACTCAGTACCCGTCAAAGCTGCCCTGCCCACAGCACCACAGGCAGCTTTAAATGCCTTTCTTTAGGGCCTAAACCTGCCCCTCCACTTCACGGGGGTCTGGGCTCCCAGGGTCAGCCCCCATGTCCTCCATGCCAGCCCTGCTGGAGATCGGAGGCCATCCACCCTCTCCCGGAGCTTACCACGCTGGCCGGGAGGCACATGAGGGAGCTCCTCCTCCTGGGGCTGTGCTGGGAGCTGCAGGGGTGGGAGGGCGCGGGGAGGGCCTTCTTGCTGACCTGTGGTCACTCACATTCCTGCTCCCTTATCAAGTCCCAGGAGAACCCTCACCCCAGCCCAGTGAGCTTGTCAGGACCAATGTGGCGCTGAGAGGCTCCCAGAGGGAGAGTCCCTGCCTCCCCCTTTCCCTCTCTGTCTTGCCTGTTCATGCAGGAGGCCCTACGTTCCCCCTCTCGCTTCTCTGGGTGCCCCCTTTCTGCTTCAGATCCCCCTTTCACTCTTCCCTGGACATCACCCCAGCCCCAGCTACGTGTTCCCTTCCAGCGAGATGCCACTGACATCCTTCCCTTGTCCCTTCTCCCGCTGTGAGGTCCGTGCCCACCCCCCCTCCACATCTCGCTGTCAGCCAGCAGTTCCTCTCGGAAGCGTTCCTCCTCCTTTCCATGTAGCTAAGATAATGGACAGCCCAGAGTGTCCTGGGTCCTGGCCTCACTCAGCTTGACCCCCCAGACCCCCACCCCCAGCCCTGAAGACTTCAGCAGCAAACTCCCAGGGGGCATCTCCCCTGGCCCAAATGGACTCCCCACCCTTCTCCCTCGCCCCAGCTCCGGCAACGACACCACGTCCACCCAACTGAACCAGGCTCTTGGGGTCATCCGGGCCCCCTTCTTGCTCCCCATGTCCAGTTAACCGATGGGCTCTGTCACTGCCCCTCCCACACCTGTGCCCAACAAGTCCCCTCCGCCCACCACACAGTGAATGGCTGTTGAATGAATGAACTCTAACCCACCCACCGGGCCTCAGCCTGTCTGCTGAGAACGAATAAACCCAGCCTCCCAGGCCCCTGTCTGGCTTTCCCCACCTGTCTTCCGGACTGAGATGACAGCCTTCTCGTACAAGTTCATATTTGACAGTGTCCCTCCTTGCCTCACCTACCTCGGAGCCGCAAAGCTGAAACCAGGCAGACCAAGGGACCAGCAGGACCCTCCCCCCTGCTCACTTGGCCAGTCCTTCACCCTCACTGTGGCCCGTGCCCCGCCTGGAACTTGGGGTCCCAGCAGCAGCCCAAACCACTGTTTTCTCTACCTCTGTCACTGTCAGCTCACCTGGCTGCAGTGTGGCTCCCTTGTCCCACTCACTGGTCAGTTCATTCCAACACTTTTTTTTTTTTTTTTTGAGACTAGGTCTCGCTATTTTTGCCCATGAACCACAGACTCATGTTGCCTGGGATACCACAGACTCAAGCAATCCCCAACCTCAGCTTCCCAGGTAGCTGGGATTACAGGCGTGCGCCACCACGCCCAGCTACATCTTTTGGAACTAGGTCTCACTATGGGCCCCCGGCGGGACTTGAACCGCAATCCCTGGCCCTGGTCGCGGCTTCCTAGGCTGCCACTTACAGGCATGCGCCACCATGCCCAGCTTCCAACACTTTCTTAAGACAGTTCGGAAACATCTATCATTCATCAACTTCCTTGTGGTCCACGGAAAGCCTTCCCCTCTCCTGGGCTACGCAACCCTAGGGTCCTGCAGCGCTGGCATTTAGCATTTAAAGCATCCGTTCGTGAACCATTCTGCTATTAGCCCGTGAGGCTGACCTCAGCTTTCCTCTGTTACAAACAGCACTGCCTTGCTCTGGGTGTAAGTAGGAATTGCTTCACAGTTTTAATCATTTCCCCGGGTTAGATCCTTGGAAGCCAGACTTGCTACGGGGAAACGTGTCTTCGATGGGAGATTTTGCCAAGTCATTTCTGCCAACAGGCAGGCCCACCTGCGCTGCGAGTGGGTATCTGGTTGGTTCTAGAATCAAGCCTCCCGTCTGAATGTCCCTGGGGCGCAGAGACAAGGGTGAGATGTGATGTTGGCTACAGAGCTGAGCACTTGGAAATAACAAACCCACTGAAGAAGGAACTGGATCTCTACTCAGAGTGAGTCGATGTCGCTTAAATATGGACCCGGGGATACTGAGAAGCAGCAAGATGAGACGGGAGACATATGAAGACCTAATTGAGAGGCAGCGGGGGTCTATACTCGCTGGGGAAACGGGATCGATTTTATTGCACACAGCGGATGCCTGTCAGCGATGCTACAGGTGACATCCGAGGACCTGATTCGCCGAGTGTCCGGTTTCCTTCAGACTCTTGGTTTGAGGTTTCTGACGACCAGCCCACCAGCACCCCCCCCCGCCCCCCAGCTCGCTATCGTTTGAATTCACTTACCAGAGCGCAATCCAACAGAAAGTAAAGAGAGACTTTAAAACGCTTATTCTCAAAATCCTCCGAAGGTGTTTTGGACATCAAATAGCTCTTAAAAACCACGGTCCTACTTTCATGATTTAAGCGTCGACGATTCTGAAACATATGGATTGCATTTTCCTCGAATTCCTCCCGGCCTGAAAAGTGAAAGGCAGAGGAAGCAGGAACCACAGGTCGCCCGGATTCTTTGGAGGCTGACTCGTGGGCCAGCGCGGGGAGCCGGGAGGTGGCTGGAGGGTTTCTACAGAGAACATCCACGCAGCCTCAGAGGAGTGCTGCCCTGCTGAAGTCCTGCAGGAAGCCTTGGTTTGGGGGTCCCGGCCAGGCACAGGCAGGACCAGGAGCAGCCATGTCCAAACTCTGATGCGTGAGTCCAGGTGACCTAAATCGCTAGTCAGAAGTATAGAGCGCAAGGTTACACCTCAGCGCCCCGAGATCAAAACTCCCCCACGGGGCCCCGGGAATCTGCATTTTTAACAGGCCCCAGGCCCTCACTGCAGACCCTTCTGGACAGTGTCACTGCCCTGTGCCCAGGAGCATCCCAGGCTGCTACCCACCTCATGACAATAGCACCCTCACCCCAGTCAGAACAAGCCAAATGTCTCAGACAACGCCGGGGAGGCGGCAGATGGCAAAACAGTTCCCCAGGAGAGGACTCTAAAATGGCTCTAAGCGGTTCTAAAATGGCTCTAAAATAGCTCTAAAATGGCTCTAAAACGACCAATCGGAGGAGGGACAGTTGATTGCCCCGGTTGTGTTTCTGCTGGATGTGAGTTTTGGGGAGCTCTGTACATCGGCCAGGGAAGTAGGGGAGCAGGGTTTTGCATCTTCCACATCCCCTGTTCCTGAGGTGTTCACGCTTCGTGTGTGTGTGTAGACCGAGTTTCCCACACTTCACACCCTCAGCATCAGAGCACTCACCCCCCCACCCCCCACCCCTGAGTCAAGGGAAGGGGGATGACACCATGACCCTTGGCTTTGACCATGTGACTCGCAACAGTCAACGGGATGCTTGGGGAGGTGGGAGGCACAAAGGTATTGGTGGGTCCTCCCCTTTGCGCTTGTTACCCCAAGTCTCTGCTGCTCCTTCAGCCCCAGGGACCCTGGGATGACCCCACCTACAGGCCTGAACCCAACAGGAAGCCCGGCGCCCAGCTCAGGTCAGCAAAACCATGACCATCCCTCCACGCTCTAGCGTGAAACTAGTTGGTTCCCATGTACCTCGGGGACGTGGGGCTGTTGGTCCAGGGATCACACAAGGCTTGAGTGCAACCTGGAGCCCCCTTCTCTGCCCCCCTCCCCCGTGCCCAAGGGGAGACAGTTTGGCATAGCAGCCCAGGGCGAGAGTGGACACCAGGGAGACCAAGTCTCATTCGTGCTGTCACTACCACTTCCCAGGAAGTTACTTAACAGGCTCATTTGTTAAATAACGAAAGAGCATTTCCAGGCTCGGGTTCCTTGTCTGTTCCACAGACGAGTGTAGTAGTCTGTGCTCCACGATCTGTGGAGGTTAGGTGAGACCGTGGTGTGCTCTGCTCCAGAGCATTTAGTTATCCGGAAGACTCAAGGACACTGAATGTGCCTCCTTCCCTCCTCCTCCCTCCCCCCCTTTTTTCCTTCCTGCCTATGACAGATATCATTTGACCACCTACTAGTCACCAAAGGGGGGAGGAAGAAGGAGGAAGGAGGAGGGAGAGAGGTGAGGGAGGAAAGGAGAGAGAGAGCGCATGCCCAGACATCTCCGGTTGGGGAACAAGAGCCCACAAAGAGTTAATCCCCAGGTAACTAGGAGCCAAATAAATTCTGCCGAGCTAACGCCCCCCAATCATCATGCCCCAATCATCATTAGTCACGCTCAGGGCGCAGGGGGATGTGAGGCTGGCCCAGGCGCTTATCTCCCTGGCTTCTGTCCTGGCTGCGGCCATATTTCAGGTTCTGAGAACAGATGACCCCAGGGTCGGGATATGAAAGTCCCATTCAGTGGGTCTGTTGGGACTGGGGCACAGAAGGGCAAAGGTCAGTCCTGCAGCTCTGTCCTCACTGGGATAGGCCTAGGGTGAGCATCCAGGCGCCTCCAGTGTGACTCTCACCCTCCATCACAGGACCAAGGGGCACCAGAGCCAGGTGATGGGGAAGGAGAGGCCCTGCCCTCCACGCAGCGGGTGGGCTGAGGGCAGGGCCTGGGGGTGGTGGTTGCCAACTCCTGCCTTGCTGGAGGCCGCCCTGGGCACTTGTCCTGAAGGACCTAAGATGGGCTGCTTCTTCCAGCGCTGGTGACTCCTGCCCTCAGGGGGCTTATAGTCTAGGGAGGGCCAGCCTCCCCAGGAAGTGCCCACGCCCTTGAGAATCCACCAGATCTTAGTTATTGAGGGGAAAAGGGTAAGAAAATATCAAAGTATTTCAAATTCCACCCCAAACAATTTAACCTCGTTAGAGTGGGGGGGGGGTGTTCATGCCCCTGGGGTTGGGGGTGGGGGGCTGCATGGTAACAACAGAGGCAAATGTCTGCATGAGGTTCTTGGAGACCCAGCTGGGCTGTGGGTGGTGATGTCAAATATGGCGAAGGGGAGAAAAGTGACTAGAGGGAAAGCTACGTTTGGGAGGGCCAGGATGGCTCTGAGGGAGTAGTGATGATGGCTGGCAGTTACGACTCTAGCTGTGAGAGGCTAGTGCTACTGCTTTTCCCTTTTCCTTACGAGATGTGCTGGGCTTATGCTACACAGATCATACAAGTTGGTTCATAGTGTTGATCTTTGCGTGAATTTCCTCCTACACGAGGGTTGGATTTGGGCCACTGTAGGTGGTTTGTTTGGAGGTGATCCTGGGAAGCAGAGATGGGGGGAAGAAAGGGAGGGAGTCAGTTAGGGTGTGTGATGCCTCCCCAATATTGACTTCCACCAAAAGTCCTTTAGCCCCCATATGGCATTAGGAGGTGAGTCTTTGGGAGGTGAGTAGGTTGAGATGATGTCATGAGGGGACAGACACCCCCACTGTGGTGAGTTGTCCCCCAGAGGGGAGGAGCCTGCAGGAAGCCACCCTCTTCAAGCTGGATTGAGGGGCCTCACTTTCTGCCTGGATCAGAACAGTGAAAAGGACCAGCCTCCCACCTCTGGGCAGCACTGTGGGCTGCACCTCTGAAACCCCCAAGGAAGGACAGGAGCCCAGTCTGCTGCTGGGGTGAACTTGGAGCTGGGCCAGGGGTTCTGAGCATGGCATCCCCACCTGCCTCATTCCTCACAAACTCCCCGTGACAGTGGTAACACCGCTAGGACCCCCCTGCAGGTGAGGTAATCAAGGCACAGAGAGGTCAAGTGACTTGTCCAAGGTCACACAGCTGGAACAGAGTTAGGACCTAAGTCTGTCTCCTGCAGCCCCTGAAGATGCACCAACAGTGACAGGGCCACACGTGGGAGCCAGACCGTGGACTCAGATCCCGATTCTGCCAGGTGAGAGTCATGTGACCGGAAGACTTGTCCCCATAGCTACAGCTCAGCTTCCTCACTTCATTGTTGGGGGTTAAAGGATCTCAGATTTGAAAAGGGTCGAAGATGATCTTGGGCATCTACCATCTTATAGCACATAACATATCTCAGCAATGCATGTTGTTACTTCACCCAGTGGATCTCACAATGTGGTCAGCAACCAAGCAGCTTGAGTCCCAGGTCCTCCCAGGCCAATGGAGTCATATTCCAGGCAGGGGCACCCACACCTGTGTCTTCACAGCCCATTGCCCAAGTTAGGGCTGCTAGGGCTTTGAGCCATTGAGTTCACTCTTTGCTGGGGGCTGGGTGTTGTGTGGTCTGACATTCTGCGAGTGGCTTTGGTCACATCTGCTCTACAGGTAGAGAGGACACCTCTGCCTCCAGCTCTCTCTCCAGCTGACCGAGAGCTTCACCTTCATGTGTTAAGAGTTGGCTCCTGATTCAGATGCAGAGATTCCAAGAAGAGGTAAAGAGGCAAGTCGTGCGCGGTTCACACCTTAGTAAGAATTAGCTAGTGGGGTGAAGGTTAGCTGAAAATAGGTTACATTTAGGAGAAACTGGAAGAGGTTCTGAATTTAGGTATTATGGGGAGAAGGAGGAGGCACTTGGTGGTGGGGGAGTAGATGACAGAACAATGTTCAAGTTAGCTACATTCTGAGTTTTAAACACTTGGTGAATGAGACCATCCACACCAGTCCAGATCTAGCCAAGAAAATGAAATAAAATAAAGGAAAACACCCTAGGATTTTCAAGAAGAGGGTCTTTGATACAGGGAATTGGTTAAGCAATAAATAAAGGCATCAATAGAAGTCAGACAAGGAGGTGATGTTACCCAAAGACTAGCAACGCTGAGAGCTACTATTGCCCTTAAAGACTATAGAAACAGGGAAGGAGGAGCCGGAGTGAGGGCTTGAGTGAGCTGGAAACACAGTGAGAGCTGCTCTATAGAAGCTGGGAACAGTTGGGGAGGGGGTTGTCAGGAGGGAGCTGGGCCCACAGAGGATATGAAAACTATCTCTGCTGGAGATGCCTCAGGACATGGGGAGAGAGGGAGGGAGACAGAGATAGGAGAAGGGGAAGGAGAAGGGAGGGAAATAGAGAGGCTGGATGGAGGGGAGAGAGAAACAAGCGAAGGGAAGAGGAGATAGAGGGAGACAGAGAGAGACAGAGATGGGTGGTAAGAAGAGGAAGGGAAGAGGCAGGGAGACAGACAGGGCAGGGGAGGAAGAGAGAGAGCAAGACAGGAGGGAAGAGGAGAAAGAAGGAAAGAGACAGAGACAAAGGGAGGGAGGAAGAGAGAGATAGAACTCTTCTCTCCTCCCACCCTCCAGCTTCCATTAAGATTTCCCATTGGCCAAACCTACCCAATCAGCAAAGGAGTGTGGGAAATACGGTTTTGAGAAACAGAGCCAATTAAGGAAAGATCCAGAATGAATCCAAAACCAGACTTTTCTTCCTTCTCTCCTTCCATGTTGATACAGCCTTGGTTAAGCTGGAGGCTAGTAAGCAGGGGGTTCCGGTGGGGGGGGGGTGTACAGTTTAGTCCAGGTCTGAGCCCCCGGGGAACAGGGTGACATGGAGGAGATCAGGGTCCTCAGGCCCCACCGCTGAGGCACTGGTTAGAAGGGCAGCCCCCACGCTTGAGACAGAGCATCATGCCTTGTTCCTTCGGGCCCCCCCTCGCCAGACCAGCCTGGCTTTTCTCAAAGGACACGTCTCTCTGATCTCGAAAGACTAATGAAGCCAGTTGGGGACGGGCAAGATTTGTCCTGCTTCAGACAGATTATTCCGCGTGGGAGAAAGAGGTGGTTCAGGGTTCATCACCAGCAATTTTCCCTGCAAGCGTCTCCTCTGTGTGCACGTTTAGAAGAGGAAGGAATCAATGAACAAATTTCGGATACTGGGTTTGCTGTTGTTGCTACGAGGCGGTGATGAGAATTAGCAGTGCACAGCGAGGAAATGGTTGTGTGCAGAGTGTAGTAACCTCTGTCTCTCTCTGTCTCCCTGTCTCTGTCTCTCTCTCTCTGTCTCTGTCTCACTGTGTTTTAACCAAGGAAACCTGCTCATTTCTGTGCCCACAACCAGCAGTTGCAAACAGCTGCTGTAAATTATTTGAATTATCCAGCCACTTGATGACTTGCATCCACCTTCCATGCTAAGCAGTCCTCCTCACTGGTGCAAGTTCCGCTCTTGTTCCTTTGCATCTGCCGTGTACTCACTCCCTTGAGCACATCTTTACTGATCACCTACTATGTCCTGGACACTGTCTTAAGTGTCAGTGATGCAGCATTGGGTCACCAGTGGCCCGCAGTGACAGAAGTCTCCTGGGGGCTGGAACCATCTTTATATTTACCAGGCTAGCAGGAGAGTAACTGTAGAACCCACAGCCTCCAAAGGAATGGGGCTGGCACGTGGGAGATGCTGACCTGGTGCCTGTGGGGCTTGCCAGCTCACGCAGATCTCTCCCCCTGGTTCTTTGCCACAAAGCAGTGATGATAATACCTGCCCAGACAGGGGGTATGGACCTGGGGGGGGGGTGGTTCGGTGGTGGGTGGGTGGAGCATGTGCACTTAGGGGAGAGCAAAATGTAACCCCCAAATTAAAAAAATAGTGACCTCCCAGGGTGGGCATGAGAAGGAAATGAAGGCTGAGAAAGATTGATCTGGGGCGAGCGACTGACCCACAGTTTGGATCTGTAAAATGGGTCGCTCTTGGGGTGCGTGTGAAAATCAGCAGATGCAATGCATGTTCGAGCATGCAGTGAAGGCTCCGGGTGTCGGCCCCTCCTCGCCTCTCTCCTTTCCTCTCCTCCCCATCGTCATCCGCATCACGGCCACCACCACTGTTCTGGTTCCAGCAGTTTGGGGCATTCAGCAGGTCGATGATAAAACACCTGTTGAGTCTGAAGCTTATCAGCAAAGAAATTGCCTCCTCTAACTTTCCCTCCAGAGAAACTGGAGCCCCTGGTCCAGGTGCATCCTGCAAGCTCCCCCTAAGCACTGTCAGAGTGTGCCCCGTGACCCCAATATCTGCTGACTTCCTGGGGGCCAGGGTGGGGGATTAGGCTGTCTTCTCTGCCAGCCCTGACAGGTTCATTTGAATTTAGATGGGGGTGGGGTGCTGGATAGAGAGACAGTGGGGGTAGGGAGAGACGCCCCCCAGCCCCCAACATCTCTGCAAGCCAAGATGGGGTCTGGAGGGAACTAAGTTGTCCCGTGCTGAGAGGTGAATCCTGTGGCTACTCAGTGAGGAACATGATGAAGCTGCTCTCAGCCGGTCAGCTCAGCCCTGGGGGACAGACCCTTTGCAAGGAGACCATCTGAGAGGTGGGGCCTAACCAGGCTGGCTCCAAATGTCCCCTCTGGGAGAGTTCAGCGCAAACCATCTTGCCCGGGCCTTGTTCATGGCCCTGTTATTTATGGTAACATGCATTACAGGAAATTTTTATATAAGGCACTAAAGTGCAGGCAATTTAGGGCACCGATCATCTTACCTCTCTGGCTTCTTCACCCCCCTCCCACAGCCCCCTCAGCGCCCCCCATTATCCAGTCTTTGAATTTCAGCTGGGCAGGAAGGCTGATAATAGCTAAATTACATTGCAAACAGGTGCGGGCTTCTCCCGCTCTAGGCAGCTGCCACGGCTGTGCCATTCCTCCGCTGGGGGCCTGCGGTCTGCCTGCCTTGTGATGGGGGTTGAGGGTGAGGCTCCTTGTCTCCTCTGCATGTTTCTGCTGCAGCTCCCTCTCGAGCCACTCTGACCCTTGGGAGGGTGCACAGGTCTCTCACTGGCAGGCACCCCCCTTCCGCTTTCCCTGTTCCCTGGTCCAAAGTGGCATCTCTTCCCCCTACCCAACCATCAGGAAAGCACAAGCACTGGTTCCCAGGGGAAGCTGGGTAGAATGC
>PVHY01020876.1:0-24824 GCA_004024945.1 Uropsilus gracilis
TAGATAGATAGATAGATAGATAGATAGATAGATAGATAGATAGATAGATAGATAGATAGATAGATAGATAGATAGATAGATAGATAGATAGATAACATGAAAATTTGTCTTCTTACAATTCTGGAAGTCTTAATTTGAGTCTTGTGGGTCTAAAATCAAGGCATTGGCAGGGCAAGGTAGGCTGCTGACGATGCCCTTGTAAAACCCACTCCTGCCTCCTCCAGCTACTGGCAGCTGTGTTAGTCTTTCATTCATAATTCTATCACTTCTGTCTCTGTTTCTATCTTCACATCATCTTTTCTTCTGTAGTCAAACCTCTCTCTGCCTCCTTTTTATAAGGACAATTATCATTTTATTTAGGGTGTAACTGGATAATCTAGGAAAATCTCCATCTCAAAATCCTGAACCATATCTATAAAGTTTTTTCTCCATAGAAGGTAACATTCATAGCTTCTAAGCATTAGGACATGAACATCTTTGGGGCCATTAGTCAGTCTCTCACAAGCTCATAAATAGATTCTATGGTTGAAGGGAGATGTCAGCAAAGATTCTATCTGTAAATTCACTAATTTCTCTGTGTGGAACAATAAAATAAAATACAAAAGGACACACAAAAAGATTTGTCTCTGAAGAAACACTAAAAAGTGTGACATGTATTTGAGAGTTCTTTACATAGTCTAAATACAAGTCCTTTATCAAATAAATACAAACACATTCCCAGTCTGTGCTTTAACTTCTCTTTCTCTTAACTGTGGCTTTCAAAAGGCAGAAGTTTTATATTTTTGATGAAGTTCAGTTTGCCAAGTTGGTTTTTTTTTTTTTTAGTGAATCATATTTTTTGGTGACCTGATAAATCTATGATAACCAAGGTCAAAAAGTTTTATAAGTTTAAGCTTTACTTCTTGGTCTATGATCCATTTTGAGTTGAGCTTTACCAATAGTATGAAATGTGTATGATTTTTGCACATGAATTTCTAATTTTTGCTGAAAAGACTTTTTCCACTGAATTATAGTCAAAATTCAAATGTCTATATAGACTTAGGTCTATCACTGAACTCTTTGCTGTGTTTCATGGGTTTATTTATGCATTCCAATGTAATTGTCATAATGCTTTGACTACTGTCGCTTTAAAAATCATCTTAAAATCAAATACTCTTGGTCCTCCAACACTGCTTTTTTACCAAAGTTGTTTTAGTGAGTTGAGACCTTTTATGTGTGTGTATATGTATCTATATGTATCTATATGTGTGTGTGTGTATATATATATATATATACAGTTCTTTTTTTTTTTTTTTGAGACTAGGTCTCGCTATTTGCCCATGGAACCAGAGGCTCACGTTGCCGAGGGTACCACAGACTCAAGCAATCCCCAGCCTCGGCTTCCCATGTAGCTGGGATTACAGGCACGCGCCACCACGCCCAGCTATTTTTTAGGACTAGGTCTCGCTGTGTTGCCCCAAGCGGAACTCGAACTGCGATCCCTAGCCCCAGCCACTTCATAGACTGAAGCTTACAGGCACGAGCCACCATGCCTGGCCTTACATATGCAGTTCTGACTTTCACAAAATTTCCATTAAGTGGTTTGCAACAAGTTCAACTTTTGTCACCTTTGTGACTTGTGGAAATGCATGAAGGATATAGCTAAGCACTGCTCTGTGGTGGTGACAGGATGTAATTTGAGAAGGACATACAGATGGCTAATGCAAAAGCCAACTATCTTTCAGAAGTGAGAATGACACAAGACTGTAAGGAGTTCACAGTTAAAAGAAAGAACTCAGAGAAAGGAAAGAAGTTCCTCTGATATTTTATCATGCATATTCTTTTAAAGGGCTTAATACAGCATCATTTAAAAATAAAATACAAATAAACCTTAGTATGACAACCTAGATTTTAACCAGACCATAATCTGAGACTGTAAAAACAAAGGAAAGCAAGCTTCCCCAGGGGCAAAGGTGAATACTGTTGGGCACAGGGGGAAAGGGGCAAGTGACTGGGATATCTGAGACTCAGGGTGCCTGAGTTGGCACACAGTCACAGGGACTTAGAAGGAAAAGATTTATCAGGAGAAGTGAGCTCAGTTTTGACCACTTTAAAGATTAGCCAGGATACCCAATGGCAGTAATTGCCTGGTAATTACCTGGGAAATCTTTAAAAGTTGTTTCTGAGCCAGGCACAGGGGTGTGTGCCTGTAAGCTGCAGCCTAGGAAGCCACGGCGGGCACCGGGGAACACGTTTCGAGTCCCACCTGGGGCAACACAATGAGACCTAGTTCCAAAAAAACATAGCTGGACGTGGTGGCACGCACCTGTAATCTCAGCTACCTGGGAGGCTGAGGCTGAGGACTGATTGAGTCTGTGGTACCCCGGGCAACGTGAGTCTGTGGTTCCATGAGCAAAAATAGCGAGACATAGTCTCAAAAAAAAAAAAAAGTTGTTTTTGGCTGTCAACACAAGTTCAGCACTTCCATTTCCTGCTCCATTTGATGAAGGACCCCAAAGTTCATCCTGTGAGGTTAGGTCACTATAGGAGGAAACAATAGGAGGTAATTGTTAGGGGATAACATCCTGTTCTCATGTTGCCATAAAAGGGAGGGAACTTCATCTCCCCAGAGGAAAGCATATGGGTGGATGATTTCCAGCTTCTCTCTCCTTCCCTGGTTTATGGCTCTGCCAGTCACAAGAGTGACTCACTGAGTGGTGAGTTGATTGTGGTTGGCTGGCTGCCTTCTGTGTTTCCTTAAGCACTGGGCCGGTTGTAATGCACATACACCTTTTTATAGGCTTTGCTCCTTCCAGGAGAGGCTTGTTTTTCAGCACCCATGCCAGTGACAGGCGGAACAGACCAGCTCAGGTGTGCACCAAGCAGTTCACTCCGTCATACAACCATCACATTCTCCAGCTGACCATCCAGCGGTAAATCTGGTTATTTTGATCTCCATGTGTCTGGCTCCTATGTCTTGGTTCTAATTTCAGAGGCCAAAGATAGTTATGTTGTTGGTTTACAGCCACAGTTATGTGAACAGAAAGTCTAAAGAAAGACAAACTGGTAAAGAGGGTTGAAAATAAGAAACGAGGGAAGAGCCACACTGTGAGGGCTCCCTAGAGTGGAAGCTCAAGCTGCAAGGATGGACTTGTTAGGGGCCTGCAGGGCACATGAGCACCCCAGGATACTCTCTGAGGCAGACTGTGTACAGACCCTTCCTCATCCTGCTGAAGGAAGCTTTTCCCAGCTCTCCATTGCCAGCTCCAGTGGAAACTTAGGCAAGTCTGGATGTGGTGATTTGGTTTCTTAAAAAGAAAAGAGTGTTGTCATCTGTGTCCAACTTCCACTGTAATTTTGACCTTTCTTATTTTCCAGTATTTATTATAGGAAAAGGGGAAAGAGGAGGACTATAGCTTGATATTTCCTAATGTGTTGCATACATCCCAAGATATATAAATTTTACTTTTGTGTATAAAAAAGGATAGTTAACTTATTTCTGACAGGTGGTTCTGGGTTTCCACTTAAAGTAGCAATGAGTTTTACTCTAAAAATAAATTCAGTGAGTCACAGTGGCATGTGCCTGTAAGTGACAGCCCATGGAGCATGGCTGGGACTGGGGATTGCAGTTTGAGTTCCACCCGGGGCAACATAGCAAGACCTAGTTCCAAAACAAATAGCTGGGCATGATGGTGCATGCTTGTAATCCCAGCTACCTGGGAAGCTGAGGCTGGGGATTGCTTGAGTCTGTGGTACCCCAGGCAACGTGAGTCTGCGGTTCCATGGGCAAAAATAGCAAGACCTAATCTCAAAAAAATAAATAAATAAGATAAAATAAAATTAAAAAATGAATTAATTTCCACCATATGTTTAGAGAAAATAATATTATGTGTGGCACTTGAACATGATAGAAATCATGAAAGTTAGCTGTGAACTATGGAAACCTGGGACAGCTAAAAGTGGAAAGCAACCCAAGATACACAAATCATGCATTACATGTTAGAGGCCAGTGTTAGCAATGTGGCATCATTCTAACCATTATGAAACCTAGGGCTTAGAGGGAATTCACCTATGACATGAATCTTTTATATTTGTATATTCATGCAAAGTTCATTTCCAATTTCTTTGACTTTTGTTCCAAAGTGACATTTATTGTGGAGTACCCTGATGTGTGCTATTTTACCTTAAAGTGTACCAACTAAGCCAGATCCTGGTGTGTATACCAGTCAATACAGCAAGATGCTTTAGAATCTAACTTGTAGAAACATGGCTATTCACTGCACAATTTTCAACTTTCTATTTGAATGTTGATGGAGAAAGACACATCTCATTTAGAGCTGGTTGGTTTTACAAGTGGTTTTTAACATGGCTACAGATCAATCACAGATTCATTAATTTGGATAGTCAGAACTTTATTTCAGGTGATGCTGACATTTCTTTTTTTTTTTTTTTTTTTTGAGACTAGGTCTCGCTATTTTTGCCCGTGGAACCGCAGGCTCTTGTTGCCTGGCTCAAGACTCAAGCAACCCCCCAGCCTCAGCTTCCCAGGTAGGTGGGATTACAGATGCACACCACCACGCCCAGCTATTTTTTTTGGAATTAAGTCTTGCTACAGGCCCCAGGCGGGACTCGAACCGCGATCCCTAGCCCCAGCCGCTTCATAGGCTGAAGCTTACAGGCACGAGCCACGGTGCCTGGCCCCTGGTGCTGACATTTCTTTTTCTTTTTTTTTGAGACTAGATCTCGCTATTTTTGCCCGTGGAACCGCAGGCTCTCGTTGCCCGGGGTACCACGGACTCAAGCAATCCCCAGCCTCAGCTTCCCAGGTAGCTGGGATGACAGGCTTGCGCCACCACGCCCAGCTATTTTTTTTGGAACTAGGTCTCGCTACGAGCCCCCAGGCGGGACTTGAACCGTGATCCCTAGCCCAGGCCGCTTCATAAGCTGAAGCTTACAGGCACGAGCCACCGTGCCCGGCGTGGCATTTCTTATCTGTCAGTTTCAACAGCTATTTTCATTTGCCTAATGATTCAAACGCACTCTTAAGTTAAAATTTGGGTCTTGCAATGACTACAAGGGGAAGAGTTAAGCAAGAATAGACACAAACAGGCTGGCAATCTGCATCTTTTTTTGAACAAAGATCAAGGGGTCACTGTTCAGTATCTGAAGTCATGAAAAAATGTGAACTCCAGGTTTGGTGTCTCCAACTTTTACAAAACATCTTGAATGTAAGGGATTTTCCCGCTTCTTAATTTAATATCCATTGTCCTTTCCTATCACTGAAATTTTAAACTCTTCTTAGAAGAGTTTATTTAAAGATAGAATTTCCAGTCAAAGAAATATGTTGAGGCCAATACCAGGTTTGCACTAAATAAATATCTCCATTAATCAAAAAAGAGCAAGATTAGCTCAGATGACTTAAAAGCATGCCAACAGTCTTATCAGACAAAATAAGGATCAAGTTAACCCAACTAAGGTATTTTTTTCACTTGCTTAAAATAAACACTTGACATTAAGAAAAATAAAAATACTAAATGCAGTGCCGTAATCTTTGCTATTCTTCCTGATAAGAATTCCATTTGAAGGATTCATTCAACTTTATGAAAGTATCTCCTTTTAATAAAATAAAAAAATATTTCTGTAAAGAAATTTTAAGTAATGCATTTTAACGAAAGCTTTTCTTAGAGACCTTCTTTTCTTATGGTGAGATGTACTTTTTTTCATACATGTATCACTTAATTGTTTCTACTGAATTCCACATGAAAATTTCCCTGTAAAAATTACCCCAAATTTACCTACTTTTAAAGTTACCTTCTTAACACAAGTAATCTGTACATAACCCAGGAGTGAATATTTAAAAGATTACACAATACATTGGATCTTTATTCCTTAGTCTTTATCTGAGAAAAAGACAACCATTCTCAAGAGTCCTCATATACTCATTTAATAAACTGAACATATAGTTTCTAGCCATATGACAATAAATAGATGTACAAGGTGCCTGCTGATGAAATGATCAAGATAATTTTAGATATTGTTAAATAATGTGTTAAAAATAAGCCAGGGTGATGTAACAGTGACAATGGATGTGGATAGATTTAAAAAAATTTTTTTCTTCTTAGATTTGGTTGAAGTGTAAACATTTTCCAAAATTATAATTGTCCATAGCTTAATCAAATAGCACCATCACTATTTTGTACTTGTTCAAGGAAACAAATCTCTATCTGGGTTTTCAGAGGCAATCTATGAAGCAATATTTGAGCAGAGAAGTTAAGTGATGAAATGATCAGGAAATAGCTAGTGCAAAGATTCCAAAGTCAGGAATGGGGTCCTCAGTGTTGCTATTGTGCAAAGAAGTAAGTAAAAAGGCCTAGGAAATGATGAGGATCTTTTTTTCCCCAAAGACTATGTTTGCTTCTATTGATAGAATAGGTATGGAGAATGGTGACAGCTGAGAAATAAAACAGGAAGAGATTGAGAGGCAATGGTGGCTTGGGCTAGAGAGTTAGTAGTGACAAAATTAAATGCAGTTTCAGGATACATTTCTTCAGAAACTGTTGATGGGGTGGGTATGAGGAGAGACAGACTCCAATTCGAGGGAAAGAGGGTGAGATGAATGCTGGGAAACTGCTTAGCTTCTGAATCCTTTATATTCATAGAACTTTGCACTGTGTGATTTTCAGGGAAAGATGTTAATTATTTCCAAACTCTTGGAAGCTGGGGCAATCTATGCTTCTTTCAGAGGACTTTCAATCAGGAACTCAGAGATGCACAGGAGTAGGAATTCTTTATCATTAATTCAGATATGTACATAAGATTTTTACAGACTGTTCAGAGGCAGAGGAAGTAACAGCAGATCCTAATCACTCGTAATCTTGGTTGCTGTCTTTCTGACTACCCAGCTGCTCTTAATTTTGCTTATTTTCCAAGTCTAAAGCTTTAGTTTTCTTATTTTATATTAAAAAATTATTCAAAAAATGGAGAAATAGTATAGCAAGGGGAAACACAAATCTCATGTACCTTAATATGTAAACACCTGTGAAATGTTCAACTGTTTTAAGACCTAATATTTTCACCAACCTAAATGTCTTCCATCTGATACATTTTTAATAAATTATCTGATCAGTCAATTTTTGGCTACATTGGAATGCAACCAAGCATTCTGGTTTCTGCCACAATATTACCACCTGGAGTATTCCTCTTTGCACCAAAGTCCTCAGGTTAGACTCAAATTAGGAAGGAACTGTTACTATCAAATATGATAGTCTGCCACTATCCAAGTACATAAAAATTGTTTAAAATGATAAAATCATAATACTTCAAGTCATTGTATGATTTAAATCTTTCTCAAGAACCATAACACTATCCAAAACTTTCTCTTGGGTTTCCAATATGAAACTATACCATCTGAACTTTTCCAAAATCAGTTGTGATGTGTGCAAAAAAATTTAAAGGGAATTTTATTTAGATATAAATGAAGTCTTTCTTTCTTTTTTTTTTTTTTTATGAGACTGTCTTGCTATTTTTGCCTGTGGAACCACAAGCTCTCGTTGCCCGGGGTACCACAGACTCAAGCAATCCCCAGCCTCAGCTTCCCAAGTAGCTGGGATTACAGGCGTGCGCCACCATGCCCAGCTATTTTTTTTGGAGCTAGGTCTCGCTACGGGCCCCAGGCGGGACTCGAACCGCAATCCCTAGCCCCAGCCGCTTCATAGGCTGAAGCTTACAGGAACGAGCCACCATGTCTGGCTGTGCTTTCTTATTCTTGAAGAGACATATGGGCATCAATACGAGGCACAGAATTATAGTTAACAGGACATTATAAGGTACTTTGATAGTCATTGTATTATTAATAGCGACTTCCCCCATAGAGTTCATTTAAAATACCCAATAGCCGGGCACGGTGGCGTGTGCTTGTAAGCAACAGCTTATGGAGTTGCAGCAGGTTCTGGGAATCGCGGTTCGAGTCCTGCCCGAGGCAACACAGTGAGACCTAGTCCCAAAAAATAGGTAGGTGTGGTGGCGTGTGCCTGTAATTCTAACTACCTGGGAAGCTGGGGCTGGGGATTGCTTGAGCCCGTCATGAGTCTGCAGTTCCACGGGCAAAAACAGCAAGACCTAGTCTCAAAAATCAATAATGAAATAAAATACCCAATAGTGCTGTCTCAATCTTATTAACCTTTAGTTGCCTTACTCCTTCCTCTCATAGCTCACTTGTAGATCCTTTTGGTTTCCACTCCAAAGTAAAGCCCCCATTCATTTCTTACCAACTCTATTGCTCCTTCCCTGATCTGTTACCATTATCACCATTTTTCTTGCCTGGATCACTAGATGCTAGATGATTATAGGGAAATACCTTCAAAGATCTAAAGGAAAATAAGTTTGAGCCAAGCTCTTCATGTCCAATAAAAATGAAGTGTGGGCCTAGGAAGCCACGGCGGGGGCCAGGGATCATAGTTCGAGTCCCGCCGGGGGCATGTAGCGAGACCTAGTCCCAAAAAATAGCTGGGCATGGTGGTGTGTGCCTATAATCTCAGCTACCTGGGAAGCTGAGGCTGGGGATTGCTTGAGTCTATGGTACCCCAGGCAAGGCAAACCTGCAGTTCCACAGGCCAAAATAGCAAGACCTAGTCTCAAAAAAAAAAAAAAAAAATGAAGTGTGGGGGGAAGAAATAAAGGCTGAGGTAGACATGCAAATACTCAAAGTTTACCGCCCATGCACCACTTGGGATGGGTATGTGTGTACTGGGTCACTCATAAATGTATCTCAGCAAATAAACCAGAAAACTGCAATCAAGAAAGAATGGGTTACAAAAAAAGTAGTCCATAAAGAAAATAAATTAACGGGATAGCTAAAAAATCACTTTGTTCAAGCTTGATAAAGATGATTCAAGAAGCTTATTATAATCTCAAGGCTATAATGAATAAGTAATTTTTCTTCTACGAAAGAAAAATAAAGGCAAGAATACAATTCAGGAAACATGGGATGAATGTTAAAATCATTTTGAATAAATTTGGTCACTCAATAGTATGACAAAAGAAGTTTTAGAATGAAGAAAACTATTTACTCTGAGGAAAATAAAAATCTGCAAAAGCCATAACCCAACTATGAAACAAACAATAATGGCATGATTTAGAAAGTTAATGGCTATAAAAATGATATCCAACCTTTACGTGGGAATATTCTGCTTAAATCAGCACTAACTTCAGGATATAAAACTGGATACAAAACCACCTGGTTTACCTGTGAATACTGTTGCATGATCTAGCATATAGCTACTAATGAATTTGTAGATTTTAGAATCAGTATACAAACGAAAAAAGTTTCCCTAAATAATACGCTAAAGTAACTACTTATCATAGTAACTTAAAATGGTAAAGGGCAGTCATGAGTGAAATGAAACTTCAGGGTTGATCATTTCCACAATGGTAATGATGTTTAAAAGCAAGAGATAATATTTAAAAATCAATGGATCAAGAAATAAACATTATTAGCTAATAAGCTAAAAGAATTAAAAACAAAATGGGGAGGAGGGATGGCATGAAATCAATTGCTTATCATTTATGACAGGAAACTAACATACACTGCTTAAACCTGGTAAACTGAACAGCAGCAGTAAATGCAGTGATGGAAGCAGCTGCCTGAAGAACAAAAGATAATTACCTCTGAGAAGTGAGATGCATGTGGATGGCAGAAATAACTTCACTTTTTATTTTCTAATCATATGAATTGTTTAAAAATTTTTATTTGGGTAATGTACTAAATTTAAAATTGCTTTTAATCCTAAAAAATATTAAGACTGGTGGGCTCAGAGGGAATGACAGCTGACAGACTAATAATATAGGAAGATCCCAGAAGAATATAAAAAACAAGCTGGGCACTGTACCACATGCCTGTAACCCCAGTGCTGGGAGGCTGAGGCCAGGGACTACTTGAGTCCGCGGGTTCAAGACTACCCCGGGCAACACAGCAAGACTAGTCTCTAAAAAATAGCTAGGCGTGGTGGCATGTGCCTGTAATCCCAGCTACCTGGGAGGCTGAGATTAGGGATCACTTGAGTCTGTGGGTTTGGGACTACTCCAGGCAACAGCAGAGATAAAAGATGGAAAAAGGTTTAAAGTGAATGATAAATGGTCATTAAAAATAAGGGCATTTGAACTTACTGAGCACTACTGAATATAGCAGAGTCAATAAGAGGTTTGTAGTTATGACTCAGTAATTTAAATGACAAAAATTATTAAATCAGAGGTCAGAGGTTAACTTTTAAAACTACTCCTATCTAGATAAAACAAGGTAAATTAGCTCTTAAAGTATTTCAGATTCCAAAAAACTCAACTTGGGACAAAACATGATATTATATATATTTTTAGATAACACATAGTCTAACACCTCTTTAAGAAGGATAGCATTAAAATAAGTGATCCAGGAATTCATTACAGTAAGTAATATGACACCAAATTTATCACACTTTAATAAAACTTTTACATTTCTGGAACAACTTATGCACTTCAAACAATATACATGATCTACCCAAGAAAGGAAGACAAATCAGAGTCTCCAATAACACATTTTACTTTTCTTTTGACTGATTCCTCAATATCTGTACCAATCATATATTCTTTTGAATTGTTATTCAAAGCTTTTAAAATGAAAATTTCACATAAACATATATAGCTGGCTTTTTAACAATGAACTTTCAAATTAAATAACAAGATATTCTATTTACCAATATACATTGCATAGAAATAGTTAAATATCTTGACATTTAAAAACCATCAAGAAGTCAGTTTTTTAATAGCTGCTACATCTTTAAGTTGGCAATCAAATACTATTCATCATTTTAAAATTACAATTCTGTAGGTACAAAA
This sequence comes from Uropsilus gracilis, assembly GCA_004024945.1. Taxonomy (NCBI): domain Eukaryota; kingdom Metazoa; phylum Chordata; class Mammalia; order Eulipotyphla; family Talpidae; genus Uropsilus; species Uropsilus gracilis. The sequence continues at coordinate 10,849 of PVHY01020876.1, forward strand.
CCAAAAATAAAACATTCCAATTTAATTAAAGAAAGGACTTCTAAATTCTAAATTTTCAAATACTGTTGTCATTGCTATAAAGATCCTTGTAGATAAACTTAGCCAAAATAATTTAATTTTTAAAAAGCAATACCGTGTCATTATGCTGGCAAGACTTCTTTAGAAACAAATAAGGGTAATTATAAATTCAATGTTATAAATGCATTACTACAAATAAATATGTTTTAAGTATAATTACTTTGTTTTAAAAAGCAGAATATAAAAATGCATAGAAAAAGTGAAGATTTTTAAATCTAAGTCACCTGTGCAAAATCTGGGCACTAAATTCCTTAAGAAGTTAGAAGATTTCAGTTTAAAGGGTGACTTTTCACTGGGGATATTGTGATTTTCTGTAAACCAGAAAAACAACATCTATTATTTCTATTCAATGCTTATAGAGTGTGTTCTGTTCAAGTGTTTCTATGTAACTCTTCCTTTAAATTAAATGTTCTTTCCCTGACAAAGGTATTTTTAAGCTTATAATTTTTGGCCTCATGACATATATACTTTAAAGATACATGAGATTCTGCAGTCAAGCCCTTCTCCATTCTAAAACCTATACATATATATATATACTTATAAATATATACATATTTTCAGGATTATAAAAATATTTAATCTTATAAGCTTAAATAATTACTGAATGTTAATACAGAATACATTAATATTTGTATAACTTTACTTTTATTTATAAAAAAGTTTTCTCATAGCAGCACTTGCATTGTAAATGAAATGTGATGAAGTGATGTTGCAGTATAGACCGGCAGACTGCTGAGGAGAAGCTGGGCTGATGGACCAACTCTCCAAAAAGCATGATGGTTCAGCTACAGAAGAGCACAAAGCACAAAAACTCTGAGAGCATAACAACTTATCTGAACCTTAAAAGTACACTTAAAATTTATCTTCACAGAAATGGCAAGATTAAAATAACCAGAAGTCTAAGTTATGTTTACCCCCAGAAAAATATCCTTGTAAGTAAATATTACACTAATGGGTAGTGTTTTTAATTGAATCACATGAGCTTATTAGAAATTAGCTAAAGATTTCAAGAGTAAATGAACAAAAAACATCATTGTGAGAGGTATAGGAAATTGAGAAAAATAGATTTGAAACTTTAAGTCATCATGAAAAATCAAAAATGCTCAGTCTCAAACACTCATATGAAGCTTGTTTTTGTTGAGCTCTCGTTCTAGATTTCCAATCAAAGTATCAATACTCTCTTGAAGATCTCTGAGATTAACTTTTCGATCCACTGTAGACTCAATTGTCTGCACTGTCAAATATGTCTGAAATGTGCACTCTTTGGGCACTGGAATTGGCTGTTCAATCATTATATCTGGTCGATACATTTTGCTACAGTTTTCTCCTTTTTCTCTATCTTCTGAAGGGACATCATCATAATCCACGTCATTTAAATCTTCCTTTGTAGTACTTAAGAAGTAGTTGTCTCCACAACTGCTCCAGTCTCCTGCATAACGATTGCTCAGTGGGCTGTCTAATCTGGTTTGCCTTGGCCTAAGAACTCTTGATGAATCAGTACCACTCAAATTTAACAAAGAGGGTCGATCCTTCTTCTGCCTCAAATAATTCAGAGAAGACTTCTGTTCTGGGAACAAACCATCAGTTGATTGTTTGACAGTAACACATTGCACTAAAAATAAACAATATACTTGATTTAGTGACAGCCAACTGGTTTTAAAGAAAAACAGAGTTAAAGATAAGTCCTTTAATAGTCACCTACAAACATGCATCAAAACAAAAACATGCACACTATCAAAAAAGCATTCCATAATAATTTTTTCTATCACCAGACATAATCAAGATTAGGAACAGAAGCCAAAGTATGTCCAGTGATGCTAATTCATGCTATATCATAGTATCCCCCAAACAAGTCAAATTTTGAATGTTGATTAATGTTCTGTGCAAGTTAATTATTATCTAGCTATAATTCAAATGGTATTACCTAGCTATAATTCAAATGGTAGTTAAGCTGGTAGCTTCTTCTAAATCAAAAGCTACAGCAAAAGCAGGCAAGGCATGTTGGTGTGAAAACAAAAAAAAAAGAGTCTCTATCTGTAAACATCTAAAATGAGGCAAAGGCATCTAAAGTAACCACTCTAAAAGTTCTGACCTTGTTTGTTATTAGCAGCAGTGTGATAATTTACTTAGCAGCCCAGATTTCATTTTGATAAAATGCATTAATAACTAGATTTGCCCACTTGTTACCTGAGTTTGATTATGCAGCATTAGTTACTAATAGTCTTCATTTATTGCCTGGAAATAGTACAGATATTTTACTTTCCCATTCTGGTTAAGAATCTAACAAGTGAAAATTACATTCCTCCTATTAAGACTAATTTCTCCTAAGAGAATACAATGTTGTGATACCACTGCTTACCATAAAGATATATTGCTATGTAACAAAACAAAGCTTTACTGCTTACTCTTTGTCTATGTCAAGCAAAACATTCTTCTAAGGAGCTTCTGAATATATAAAATGAACTTAATTTAAATGTCTGGACATGACTATTAAAATTTTTCATTTTTATGCCGGGCACAGTGGTGCATGCTTGTAAACTTCAGCCTATGAAGCGGTTGGTACTACGGACCGCGGTTCGAGTCCCACTCCGGACAACATAGCGAGAACTAGTTCCAAAAAAATATAGCTGGGCGTGGTGGCGCACGTCTGTAATCCCAGCTACCTGGGAAGCTGAGGCTGGGGACTGCTTGAGTCTGTGGCACCCCGGGCAACGTGAGCCTGCGGTTCCACAGGCAAAAATAGCGAGACCTAGTCTCAAAATATAAATAAAATAAAATAAAATAAATCTTTATTTATTTTAAAATAAAAATAAAATAAAATTTTTTCATTTTATACTTGCTTATTCTCTGTATTAAGTGCCTCTCCATTACTTCCCTTTGCTAGGTTATAGGGAACCTATAGCACATTAACTTTACACTTTCCACCATACAAAGAATGCTTATTTCCTTGTACAAAAAGACAAAGAAATAACAAAAACATGTATGATTCTAGTTTTCCCACTTATAGTGATAACACTTTTCAGATATCATACAGTTTATTTTTACTTAGATCTTATTAAAATATGTGGTAATTGTGTATAGGTGGATTTTCAACATCTTTGTTTATCTGCAATTCTGTTATATATCACTAAGCATAGTTAAAAATTCTTGATCTAACATTTTCTAGGAAACAGAGGTCTGAAACAAACTTCAAACTGGTCTTTAATATGGTACCAACATAGAACATTCCAAGTCATTTACTGATGTAATTGCAGAACGGATATCTGATTTTTTTCCATTGTTTAGTCACATTTTCAATGTTATTCACATTCCTTTTTCCTCCTTCAACTGCTTGTCTTCATTAAGTTTCTTTGTTTTTCTTCCTCCATTTTCTCCATTATTCCAGTTCTTCCTGCTTAAGTGTCCTATCTATTGTTTTCCTCAGCGCAGTACTTAATTAACCCCGAGGACATGTGGTTGTAAGCCTACTAAAGTCGAATATTTTGTACTCCCAAGTTTGAGGCTTGTCCTTTTGTGCCTGTATTTTCTGACATTCACCAGCAAAATACAGATTCAGTTTTACTACCAGTTGTTTAAATTGTTGCTCAATATCCATCATTATTTTTCTCTTTTCTTGGAAAATATGTAATTGATATTTGGTGACTTTTAGACAAAAATTCAATTGCTGTAAAACTAAAATCACAGGTTTTTTAAAAAAATACTGAAATAGAATGGTTTCCTATTATATATGGAGAGATAATGGCTAATTTTAATCACCAAATTTTTGGTTTTCCTAGTACTGATAACTACCTATCTTCAAGCGAAGAAAATCAAAAATACAATGTATGAGAGGTCATCAAAAAGTTTTCAAACGTAGTAAGTACAAGAATCTTAATTTAATCTTGTTTTTACTTTATTAATCTTTTATTTATACCTATCTTATTTAACAGTATTCTGTTATTATACCTAGCTTATTTAACAGTATTCAGTATTTAACTTTTATTTATACCTATCTTATTTAACTGTACTCTGCTAGGACTTGGGAATATAAGGGAGAGCTATGCATAGTCCCTGATATCAAGAAACTTAATCTAATGAGAAAAATAAAACAACAGGACCAGAGAAAAACTCAGCAATTAAAAAAAAACCTGTCCCAAATGCAATCAGTTATCATAGAAAATGTGATATAACAAACAGCTGATCTGTGACTCTCTAAAACTATGTCCTTATCTATTAAGTGAAAAGATGAACTATCAGTAATTTTCAATATTTTAGAAAACAATTCCATTTTAAAAGCAAAAATGTTGCGAACATATTAAGTTTGAAAAAATGTTTTGGTCAAATGAAGTGCTTGCCTTTTGTTTTCCTACCTCCTGCCAACCTGGTTCCCAAAGTGATTCCAAAGAAATCTAGGGCTTGGGAAAAAACAATCTGAAAATCTACTTGAAAATCTAAAAAAATCTGTTTTTAGCTTTGGTGGCAATATACTAAGGCTCTAACTAGTTACTTTGAAGATAAGATTTTTCAAATAGAAAGCGCAAAGCAAACTATATTCTTGCCCAATATTAAAAAATAAAAAGAACCCAAACCAACAACAAGAGTAAGTAAAAAGTAAAGGGCTGGGGGGGGGGGGGGGGCACGACACACACAACCAACTCTTTTCACCTCTGAATAGAGGAAATTCCAAAAAATAAAAATAGGTAAGATTTACACATCAAGGAAAGCCAAAATCTTCCTCTAAATGCCTATATAGAGATAGGCCTTAATAGTTTATGGTCAATGCATGTCACCACTTTAGTTCTCAGGATCAGAAACTGCACACTAGCTACCTGATTTCTGCCTTCTCTTGAATACACAAGCAAGACAAATATAACTTCTTTTATTCTTTTGCCCTATTATGTCCTCTGAAGAACTATAAGAAAAATCACAAGGGACAATTATTTTTAAATTCAACAACAAATCTTTGGAATAATTTGTCATTCATGGAAAGAACTGTTTAGCTGTCATTGAAATACAAAGCATATGAAATCTGAATCTGCTTTTACTACAACACAAGATGTAAAGTAAGCTTTTGTTCCTAAACTGAAAACTAAGGTGGCCATTACAAAATAATGAAATGACATTATTATGATATTTTAGGCAGGGCTAACAATGATACAGAATTAACAACACTGAACTCAGGTACTAATAGTAGAACTTAATGGTATTTCCAGGCAACCAAGTTTCTACTTGTGAATAGAATAAGATGGCTCTTATCCAATTTCTACTGTTTAGAATTAAAGTTGTTCTAGAAAAAGCTACAAAACACATTCAAAATTTTAACTTTTAAGAGAGATATCATATGTTGACCAAATAGAAATCAGACCAACTTTCCACATAATCCTGATTCAGGATAATATATATATATATATATATATATATATATATATATATATATATTTATCTGTTTGTTTGTTTGCTTATTTATTTGTTTGTTTGTTTATTTGTTTGTTTGTTTATTTATTTATTTTTAAACTAGGTCTCGCTCTTTTTGCCTGTGGAACTGCAGGCTCACATTGCCCAGGGTACCACAGACTCAAGCAATCCCCAGCCTCAGCTTCCCAGGAAGTTGGGATTACAGGTGCGCACCACCACGCCCAGCTATTTTTTTAGGACTAGGTCTCCTACGTGCTCCTGGAGGGGACTTGAACCGCAATCTCTGGCACCAGCCGCGGCTTCCTAGAATGCTGCCTACAGGCATGCACCACCATGCCCAGCCTTTGATTCAGGATTTTAAAGTAATTAATGATAAATACTAATTCAGTTAAAATATAAGAAGACTATATTAAACTTGTATGTAAAAGACTAGAAACAGCAAGTGTTCATAAGGATATAAGGAAAAAGGAACTCCTATATAATGGTGGGAAAGTGAAAGAAAAATGTTCACTTTATAACTTTAAAGTTGGAAGTTTTTTATGAGCTCAATTTTCAGTTCACCCTTAAAATTAATCTGATTTGCTTTAAAAGCAAAAAAATCAAGCATTCCTTTGTACTTTGCCCTATTCTTATATATGTTCATGAAAGAATAGCAGTGAATACTTACTGGGGGCTAATGTTATGCTAAACAGTATTCATTGCCTTAGATGTTTTATCTCTATTTTCATAATAACCCTGAAAAAGTAAACACATTTTAAAGAAAAGCAAATACAAATATAGGGAAGTTACAAAGTATTTGATAAAGCCTGCACTACAGGTGAACAATAGAGTCCAGATGTGAAACTAAACCTGACAACAGGGCCCAAGTACTTTTTTCACTGTATACCTCACTAAGCATGTAAGCACCTTCTTGTTTAGTATCTACTGGGAAGGGCAGGCAAGCAGGGCTTGCTATAAAAGCACAACGAAATTTTAGAGCTTAAAAATAGGATCTTTATCGGAAACCTATATAAATGAATACTTCTTTTATTGCTGAAACTACATAAAGGATAACGTTAGGAAAGTAACTGAAATAAATAATGAGTAAGGAAGACAGAGCAAAGATAACTATCATTCCAATTCTACATAATTTGAAAAAATGATTATAATAAAGATATCAGAAATAACTAAGGAAAAAAGATACTTCTGTTAACCATTCAAACTAAAAATGAGAAAATAATCTACCCGAGTACCTACTTTGTGTCAATTTTTTTTACTTAATTCTCCTAAAATTGTTATAAACATATTATTCAATCCATTTGACAAAAGACAGTAATGAGGACCAAACTGCAAACAAATAACAAAATAAGGATTCAAATTTAGATCTGACCAAATCCAAAGTGTATACACTGACTGGTCTTTGTTTTAGATATTATCAGCAACAGAAATGTAAATGGAAAAATATGAAGAACAGATATCAATTAATAACTATTTGAAAAAACAAAGTCGAAAAAGGATTTTCTTCAATTACACATGGGCATAATTAACGATTAGTTAACCCAAACACCGTATCATTATGAGAAAACAGTATTTCCATAGAATCATTTACCTGGCCAGAGTTGAAGTAAATAATGAAGAACTTCAATATGTTTTTTAAAATCCAAAGCACTTGCAAGTTCTTCTGAATCAGTAAAGACTCTGTTGTTATGGGTGGAGGTCTCTTGCCTCTGACTTAGTAATACTGGTCCAAAGCACACAGCCAAATTTTGGCAGGTCATCTTATTCACTTCATGATAAGAAGCCACCAGTTTCAAATGATTCAACAACATCTTCAGGGTTGCCTAAGTTAAATTAAATTAAATTAAATTTTACTTAACACAGTCATTCAGGGATGAATTCAAGGATATAATTTATAGCAGAAATATAAAGGTAGGCATCTGTCAATTTATAAAGGTTGTTTCATGAGTTTACTTGTAAGTTGGATGTCTAGAATTTGAAATATATTTTCTTTCTTTCTTTTTTTTTTTTTTGAGGCTAGGTCTTGCTATTTTTGCCTGTAGAACCGTTGCCTGGGGTACCATGGACTCAAGCAATCCCCAGCCTCAGCTTCCCAGGTAGCTGGGATGACAGGTGCGCGCCACCACGCCCAGCTATTTTTTGGAACTAGGTCTCACTATGGGCCCCAGGCGGGACTCAAACTGCGATCCCTAGGCCCTGCCACTTCATAGGTTGAAGCTTACAGGCATGAGCCACCGTGCCCAGCTGAAATATATTTTCTTAAGGGAGAATAACATAAAACACTTCAGGCTTCAACAACAAAATCTGATCCATTAAATGGTTAGAATATAGTAGTTCCCTTTTATCTTTGGTTTTGATTTCCATGATTTTAGCTAATTGCAGTCTGAAAATATTATGTACAATAAGATATCAAAGATAGAACATTTTTATGGCATACTGTTAGAGTTGTTCTATTTTATTATTAGTACTGTTGATAATCACCTACTATGCCTAATTTATGAATTAAACTTCATCACAGGTATATATGTGTAGGGAAAAAACACAGTACAGTACTATCTATAGTTTCAGGAACCCACTGGATATTGGGTTTACTCTTTATAAAATGCATATTCATATACAAATACATATACAAATTTCAGCTGGAGTCTCTGGAAAAATGTGTCATCAGTGTTTTCTTTTCCTCTCTCCTCTAAAATGACAATAGCAAAGGCTTAATGGAAAGGGCAAAGGGTAAGTGTGCTCATTTTTAAATACAGATAAATCAACAGTAAGAAAGTAAGGAACTACCAGTGGTAAATCAAGGGAGTGAATAGTTTCAAAGCATGACCAGGTTCTATCATGATCCAGATTATAAAAAAGTCAATAAGTTTCTTAATAAATATTTTAAGTAGGCAAACTAAATAGGAAGAAAATATAGTTGGGAACTAAAGAGAAATTTATTTTAAAAATATTTTTAACTCATGCAGAGGAATTTGTTTTAAGAAATGGAATGATGATTAGGTTTTAGCAATTATGAAAAGGAATGACAGGTTTTGAAGCAATAACATAATCAATTCATTTAGCAAATAAAATGAATATAATTTAGCAAATAGACTTTCTTCATAACTGAGGAAATGAATGTCAACTAAAAATTATAACTTAAAAAATTATTCAGAAAGAAAAAGCTAAAATGATACATTATTTCTGGAGCAAAAAGTGAAACCTGGATTTGGTGATTAGAAGGTGATTAGTAGCTTTAGCAAGAACAAGTCCAGAGAGCAGGGGTAAGAAGCCAGATTACAATGTGTTGAGTAGTAAATGAGTCATGAAGAAGTGATGAAAGTCGGAAAAAATATTCTTTCAGTGTTTAGCTGTGAGAAAAGAATGAAAAGAGAATGAAAGTTAGGGACTATAATACTTCAAAATCAAAATCAGTTAAATGTGTAAATCATAAAGCCATGTAAATAAAATGTTTCTCTTTTCCATTCACTCTCTCTCTCTCTCTCTCTCTCTCTCTCAGAAAGTTATCAACATATTATAGTGTGGACAACACATACATACAAACAAAACTAGTTAAATGCATTAGATTCATATCAACAGCAAATTAAAAACGCAGCTTAACATAAAACAATCTTTTTTTTGGTCTATTAAATAAGAGTAAAAAAACTATAATTTTATATCTTTTTTGAAAAGTAATAAGAAAACGTATTAAGAACTTTGAAATGTTCTTATCACTTACATCAACAATTATACTCAGCTTCTATACTAAATAAGTAAATCTAACTAAAATGAAATTTCTGAGTACAAATATATACAAATAAGTTCAAAATCTAAATATTATGTAAAAAAGAACAGTGTCTGTATGAAATCTACTCATGGAATATTAAGAAGCCTTTTTAGAAATGAAGTTACTAGAGAGTTTCAAGGCCAGAAACCTGAAATTCATATGACAGACCACAATGCTTACAAAAGTTGTGGACATGAGGTTAAATTTCCCGATAACATTTTCTTCACTTGTAAGCAAAATGACACTTATAAACTATATGAAAGAAGGACTATTTCTATTCTTTGTTTTTGAGACTAGGTCTCACTATTTTGTCTGGGGAACCGCAGGCTTACGTTGCCCAGGGTACCACAGACTCAAGCAATCCCCAGTTTCAGTTTCTCAGACAGCTGGGATTACAGGCATGCACCACCATGCCTAGCTATTTTTTTGGGAGTTGGTCTCACTATGTTGCCCCAGGTGGGTCTGGAACTCGCGAACTCAAGCAATTCCTGGTCCCAACCTCACTCCGTAGGCTGCGATTAAAGGCAGGGCGCCACCGTGCCCGGCCTTATTTCTATTCCTTTACCCCACCTTTCTGCTTCTTCCTACCTCTTTGTAGCTGTTCCTCTCCCATACCCAGAGGACACATTAATAAAAATTATTGGCCTTAACATGTCTATCTACCTACTCTTGCCCTCTCTACCCCACTGATGAGAAATGTAGGTAAAGTCAACACCATGTGGATAAGCCCTCTTTCTCTTTTGTTCTAGAAACAACTAACCTTGAGCTAAACTGATTCTGCAGATCTAGTCATCTATCTCTTTTACAGGTATACCTGAAGATACTGGTCTCCAGAGGGGGCAAATGGGAAGAAGGAAAGAGATAGGGATGGTGAGGATTGCTTTTAAGTCTACATATACCAAAACAGTTGCCCAACTTTTTAAATACTAAAAGGAAATAAATCAAAATGTTAACCATAATTAGATTTGGGAATGTTGATAATTGCTATTTTCCATTTTCCTTTTCTAGATCTTTCAGTTTATTTTTCTAAAATAAACATATACTATTTCATAATGTAAGGTAACAATACTCTTTAAAAAACTTACAGGGCGCATCATGCCTAGAATAAAAAATTTTCTAGGTTTACACTCTTCAAGAAGCAGTTTCTAGATTTATTCTGTTGAAGTAGATTTTAGTACAGGTGGAGCTTAAACTCATAAGTGTCGCAAATGACAAATGCCTTAAAATTTATTTGCAGCCCTGGAGCTCAGTATATAAATCATTAGCTGAACTGCCAAGAAAAATGCATTACAATTACACTTACCTTCTCAATCTCAGGCAGACAATCTAGCAGGTCAACAGTGTACTTAGAGTCACTGGGGTCATTCTCACAACGATTTGATGACATTTTCAAAGGATTTTTTGCCATTGCATCTAAGACAGCCTCATAAAGCTGTTTTGTTATCAGAGGAGAAGGAAGTTCTCTTAAATAATCCTTAAGAACACCTTTAGAAAACAAATAAACCAGAGAGTTGGCAAGTGGTATTGAATGTGGTGAATTTTTCATCAAGTATTACTAGAAACAACTTTAAATATTCTGAAAACAATAACAATAAAAATGTCTGTAAAAGAAAGTATTAACAGCCGGGCATGGTGGCATGTGCCTGTAATTCCAGCTAATTGAGAGGCCCATGATAGGGATCACTTGAGTCCACAGGTCCGGGGCAACAAAGCAAGACCTAGTTTCTATTAAAAAAAAAAAATTAACAAAACACTAGCATTTTGTATTCCTACAAGTTTTTGTAGCAATTGATTCTTTCCAAAGCAAGCTGCAAATGCACACACACAATTTCCAGCAACCATACATATTAGGTCATAAGTAACCAACTGCTGATACATAAATCCTATTGAGTCTGCTCCCCTATAAAAAGCTGTAGGGTAAAAAATTGTACACTTGAAACTTACACAATGTTTTAAACTAATGTCACATCAATTAAAAAGCTTTAGCCATGCCTGAAAGGGAGGCTTCGGACAGGTAGCGTCCTCTCACCAAGGGTGCAGGGGCATGCAGGCCAGCTGCACACAGCCAGGGGTAGCTGGGGCCTCCTGGAGGCCTCCATGCAGTGCAGGGCTCCACCCCTTCCACTCCTACCCAGTGGAGAGCAAGGGTGGAGATGACCTTGGGGTAAGCCCTCCCCCCCAAGTGTAGAGAGGCCAGGAGCAGGGACAGATGGGGTTGTAGCCCCATGCACCAGTGAATGGTTGTTGCATGGCAGCCATCTGCAGCCCAGATTGGCTGAGGCATTTGCCCTCAGGCTCAGGCCCAGTCACCCAAGAGGGGATTGGGATGGCATTTGCACGGACATCTGGGCCCTGGCCCCACGCAGAGGGTACCAGCACTTGGGCAGGTGGGGGGGGTGGGAAGCAGGGGGGTGGCAGGGTGGGTGTGCCCCCTCTATTTCATCATTTCATTGCTCTCCAGCTAATATTCAGGAAGAACAAGAACATATAAACACAAACCCCATCATAAAACAGGTGAGGAACCAGGTAAAAACCTAGCCCACAAGCCTGAGATGGACACAGCAGATGGACAATCAAAAGAACCAATCCAGGCGAGACAGGAGAAACATCTATAGAAACACGATATGAAGCATGCCTATACCCAAGATCTCATTTCGGAGATGCCTTCTGGGAGAGCAAGGCGACCTTCCCCACTTTACTGGAGAGGAAAGGAAGGCCAAAGACTGGGGGCATTGGCTCCACAGCAAAGCTGCAAACCCAGGCAGAAAAGATGATCTACAATGGCCAATCACAATTGCCTGTATCCACAGAGAAACCTCTTCACTAGCAATGGCAAGGGGGTGAGACCCCCTACACCTGATGCCAGAACCATAAGGTAAAGCAGCAAAACAACAAAGACGGGGTTTGAGAAGACAGTCTCCAACAAGAAAGCCTGGGAAGACCACAAATAAAAAATAGACTGGTTGCCCAATGCAAACTTAAGACTGAAAACCTACCATCAAGGCTTGCCTGGTTCTGTGGACATAATCCCTCAATGAAAGAACACTACCACAGGAAAGAAAGAGACTAATGGACTTAACACAGACTAGCAAACAACAAAGAGTGGGGTGTGAAAGAATGGAGGGAGCACCTGAGGGAGGGAGGGAGGGGAGATATCCCAAAAACCATTTACTGAGTTTGTGATTTAAAGAATTAAAAATTAAAATTAAAAAAAGAGAAAGAAAAAAGCTCTAGATCCAGGTATGGAGGTATGGTGGCACATGCCTGCAAGCAACAGCCTATGGAGCATGGCTGGGACCTGGGATCGTGGTTTGAGTCCCGCCGGGGACACGCAGCGAGACCTAGTTCCAAAAAAAAAAAAAAAAAAAAAAAAAAAAAATAGCTGGGTGTGGTGGCACATGTCTGTAATCCCAGCTACCTGGGAAACTAAGGCTGGGGATTGCTTGAATCTGTGGTACCATGGGCGACGTGAGCCTGCAGTTCCATGGGCAAAAATAGCGAGAACTTGTCTCAGAAAAAAAAGAAAAGGAAAAAAAGGCTCTCAGGTAGTCTACCTCCTGAGCATGGTCAACTCAGGTTGTCCTTCTGTTCTATCTCCTTTTATTTCTGCTCTTTCATTTCCCTTTTCTTAAAAAAAAGTTGCCTCTATCCCCCCCCCCCAAAAAGCTTTCCTGAGTGTGACCCCAACGGAATCATATTATGTTGTAAACCAAAGTTACTTCAATTTAAAAATTGAAAATAAATAAAACACAAGTTAAGAAAGCAAGGTATTCTAATATTAATTGCAAATTATTTCAACTATGTGAGTTTTAAATTTTTAGACTTTTAACTGATAGTCAAAGAATACCAATTATTCAAAGCACTTGCAAACAAATAAAGTGAATAAACATAGTTCCTCCTCTTTAGTAGAGGAGATGTGCTTAAAGCATGTATATTAGAATGTTGGAAAATCTTTAATACTACATTGTGGGAGAATAAAACAGCTTCTGAAACCAAAGACAGGAACAGAAATCATCAGACTATCAGCATAATAAGGAATAATTAAAGTCAATTCCAAACACAACACAGTGGTTATTAACTGAGACATTACCTAGAGTAGAAGAAACAGAAAAGGATAACTAGTGGCTGTTACATATGTTAGGCAAGACAGATAAGAAAGTAGAGGCTAGAATGTGATCATAAAGAAATACTGAAGTATTTCTGATACCAAAAGTAATTAAATTAAACACAAATGTTAATTTAGAACATGCTCTAAATTTAGTCCAGCTCTTAGTTTGAAAACTCAGTTGAAACTTAAACATAATCATGACATTCTGGAGTAAAGACTTTGTTAGAGATAATTGGGATGGAAGAACAATGGGATAAGGAAATTCAGACTATTTGGGTGGAACTGGCTAAAGTGATAAAAAATAAAATCTTATATGACTAGAGAAGGAAATTATGACAGAAGGAAACATTAAGAAAAAAAGGAATTAAAAGGTAATTAATGAAGTGAAAAACAGGAGCAGAAAGAATATCTGAAAGAGAAAGTTGAAGGATATGATACTATAGTTTTAGAATGAAAATGAGCTCAAATTCTCAGAAGCAGAACAATTTTGGATTACATTAGTTTTGCAGTAAATCCACCTACAATAAATAGCAACATTCAGTGGACAATTGAGTTACAAGTAGAAAGTGGAAATGCAATTTCTGTAGCTGCCAAATAAAGACACTACCAACCCTCCAAGGCATAATTTAAAAA
>PVHY01020877.1:0-14839 GCA_004024945.1 Uropsilus gracilis
CCAACTTTCACAAGAGCAAACTTCAGTAGGAGGTTGACTCCTCTCAAAGAGAACTTTATTGTGCTTCAATGGGAAAACCAACCCAAATTTTCCAAAATACCCAAAAAGTCACTGCACACCATGTCTTTGTCAGATATACTGCCAAAGCAGTCTTACTAGGCCATGGAAGTCCTTAGAAGCACAACGGCCCAGTAGACAGATGAATATACAGGAGGTCTTGCACACACAAAAAAAGGTTTGTGGCTGGAGAACAGGATGAAGTCCAAAGGTAGTAAGCTAGCCCTTATCAGGTATTATACTCCAGCCAGTCTCAGGAGCTTCTCTGCTTGTCCTTGTCTTTGGGGTTCTACATGTTTCTAGCAGGGTGTTATTCAGGACCAAGCGCTGCTATCAGCTACCTATACTCTTTCAACCTACCACTTGATAGCATGTAAGATAGCATGTAAGTCCTTATTAAGTTTTGCACAGTCAAGCTCATGAACTTGTCTGAGCTTGTTACACACAGACACAGAAACAGACAGACACAGACATAAACATGCACTCACCAAAGAGGTCTATTTTTGGAACTATGCCAGAACTAGTCACATAAAAACACAATAAGCAGTGATTTCGATTACAGAATCAGGAATTGAGATTCTTGACATTGGAATGGGGAAAATAAAAATGCACTCAGATATTCCAGGAGTATTAAAAAAGAACTTTGGAAATAGCATTAGTGAATAATAGTGAACAATACTTGACTACAAAGTCATAATTTATCAAAATGATTTAATATGGAATTTACATTTTTAGGGCAATTGAGATAATGCTAAGTAAAAATTACTAAACTACACATCTTTTTAAAATTTGAGCCTTTCAAACTTTACATTAAACAGATGCTCTTTGACTATGTCCAACCCAGACCAATATGAGGTATATTAGGTCAGGCTCAGATTTATTGGGTTCCTAATTTCTACTACAGCAAAAGCTCAATGTGAGAAAAGCTGCCCACTCTCCTCTGGATTCCCAGAAGAGGAGCCCAGGGAAGGAGAGCTAATGTAATATTCCCCAGGATCCAGAGAATTGCCATGTATCACAGCTTGTCTGCAATTTAGAAAGGATGCTCTATTTACCCTATACACTGCAAAATGCTGAGCTGGTATGCAGGAAAGCCAAGTATACATTCAAAGAAAATAATACTTATCTTTAAGGAAAAAAAAATTTGTTCCAATGAAGCTATCATTACTACATATGAAAAGTTAATACTTTTTCATCTAAGTATCAGTAACTTGGATTCTTGATATCCTTTAACTCAATCATTCCCTTTATATCAAGTTATACAAACATGTCAATGATATTACCTCAGATGTATCCTACAAATGTATAGAAATACAAACTCTAAGAACTGATAGCAATATCTAGAGTTCATTTATAAAATGAGTCTACAAATCAAATAAACAATAAGAAAAAGAAATTCACCACCTACTAGAACTGGAGAAAATGAACACCTAGTCAAATATATCCTGGTAAATGAGAAAAGCGTAACAGGAATCAGAAGTGATTTTTCCTTGGATCATTTCATAGAATTAGCAGTTACTTTTTGTCTTGGGAGATTTAAACTTATAAGACAGCCTTGTCATTTGTTAACCATGTGATCTTAGGTTTTTAAGTCAGAAAAAAGCTTAAAGCCTTAGAAATCAGAAAACTGAAGCTAGCAGAGGAGCTGGGGCAAGTGGAAAGCAAAGTGTGGAAGGGGTCCAATGGACTATGGTGAAAGACAACGAATGCCTTGGAAGGGGTGAGTAGTATAGTTATAGAGCTGAAGAGGGGTGATGCTATGCTTCTGAGACACACACAGTGCTGTACAGTCATGCTCCCTCAACATACTAATAACATTAATAATAGTACATTTACCTCTTGTATACACAGGAGACACCCAAAAAGACTGAGTAACAATCCCAAGTGGCTTCAGATAACATATTAAAAATTTTAGCTAATACCAAGGTCAGAGGGGAAAAGGAAAGGTCCATCACCAGAGGTTATCAGGGAGGCCACAGTAAACAAAGATATAACAATGCAGATTTAAGTACAATCTTCTCTGTTACACTGGTTTCCATTGCAGTAAGAGAGACACTTTTTATTCCTACTACATGAAACTTTGGCCAAAATGATTTATTTAGCATGACAGATTTTTGATCCACTACAATCCCATCTCTGTACACTTCAAGAAATTGCATCATTTATAAGCCGAGTTGCTCCAGTCTCTCAGTCCTGAGAAGAGCTTAGTCATTAAATAAAGTAAGTTCTTCAATCTGCTTGGCGTATAGTCTAGCATAAATATTAGTTTTCCTTTGCCTGATGAACTTAACCAAATTGGGGGTGGGGATGCCTCACATTCTATCACCAGTTGTTCATTTATTAATACTTAACTGAGCAGTCACCATTGCAGGCACTGTATAAGGAACTTGAGACACTAGAGTGACCAAAACAAGCAACAAGTCAGCCCTCATGAAGCTTATGCTCTGATACTCAGAAGGAAAATACTCGTTTCTCTGATTTATTGATTCCCAACCAGAAGCAAAATCATTTCTTTGTCAATTGAATGTAAAACATGTTTTCACAATGCCGGACACACCGCCGAGTGAACTGTAATCTATCAGATTATATTACTGAGAGTTTTGAGGATTTGGGTGTCAGCATCAAAAGCTGAAATGCGACCCATCCCTGGACTGCTTTCACCACCATCCTCAGGAGCCAGCCCCCACAGCCAGGTTCCTGAGGGAAACCACCCGACCCTTCCCCCACCCAGGTGAGCTGCCAGATGTCACTGGCACTGGCTCCAGGCCTCTGGGAGAGACCCACCCCCACACTGCCTTTGCCACCATCCCTGGGAGACAACCCCCACAGCCAGGTGCCTGAGGGAACACACCCAACCCTTCCCCCACCCAGGTGAGCTGCCAGAAGTCACTGGCTCCGGCACAGTGCCAGTGCAAATTACTAAACAACAGATCTACTTTCACCCTAGAAACCATTCCCATCAGCATGCCCACCAACACAAGATCCATGGTTTCTCAATAGGTAGAACAAGTTAGAAGGCAAAACACAGTAAGGAGAAAAACTTTAGACCCTACAGGAAACCCTAGCAAGCAAACCCTATAGGAAATAATCCATCACCAACAAAGAAAAGACAATCTCCAGAAAACAGCAAAGAAATGACTTGTATCTCAGAAAAAGATTCCAACATCATGTTAAATGCACTCCAACGATTAAGAGAAGAATTAGAAAAAAGGTCAACTGTATGATAGAAGCATTTAATGCACTAAGGGAAGAAGTAGAAACATATAAAAAAGAAAGCATCAATATGTATAACCTAGTCAACGAACTGAAGAATGAAATTGAATTCCTAAAATTGAAATTGAAAGAGACTCAAGATTTAAGGGTTGCAATAGATGAGCTCAAAAATGCACAGAAAAGTCATGGAAGTAGATGAGATGAAATAGAAGAACAAATCAGCACACTTGAGCATACAGAAATAGAGAGGACAAAGAAAGAATAAGAGAGAAACAAAGTAAGAGGACTGAAGACAAGCTCAGAAATATGTCAGATTCCTTAAAGAAAAGAAACATAAGAGTAATAGGAATCCCAGAAGGAAAGGAAAGAGTCATGGGAACTGAAAGCCTTTTCAATATAATAATAGAGGAGAACTTCCCAAATCTGAAGAAAGAAATGAAAATAGACATACAGGAAGCCAAAAGGACACCAAACTACTTAAATGAAAGAAAAGCCACAGTGAGACACATCATCATAAAACTTCCAAGAACCCAATATAAGGAAAAAAAAATGAGAATGACTAGAGAAAAGAAACAGATAACCTACAAAGGAAAATCCATTAGACTGACCCCAGATCTTTCTGAAGAGACACTCCAAGCAAGGAGAGAATGCAGTCACATCTACAAAAAACTTCAAGAAAAAAAATGTTCTAGCTAAGAATACTCTATCCAACAAAGCTATCCTTTCTCTATGAAGGAAAAAAAATAGAACCTTCTCTAACAAGCAAAGTCTCCAGAAATTTGCAACCACTAAACCCCCACTCCAAGAAATTTTGCAGGAGGCCTCAAGATCAAAATCATAAGAACAAGTACAAAAACAAAAACACAATAAATAAATAAATAAATAAATAAATAAATAAATAAATAAATAAATAAACCCCAAAATCACTAGAAAACCATTAGAATCGCAAACATCGATAATCACCGTAAATGTCAATGGTCTAAACTCAGTAATCAAAAGACAAAGAGTTGCAGACTGGATCAGAAAACAGAACCCAACATTCTTCTGCCTCCAAGTAACATATCTGATCTCTAAGAATAAGCATAGACTGAAGGTGCAGGGTTGGAAAACTATACTACAAGCAAACGGTCCCCACAAGAAAGCAGGAGTCACCATTCTTGTATCAGACGGAGCAGACTTCAAATTAACAAAAATGACAAAAGATAAAGATGGCCACTACATAATGGTTAAAGTGTCAATCCACCAAAAAGACATAATAATCAACATACACCTAATGAGGGAGCACCAAAATTCATAAAACTACTAGTAGAGTGAAATCAAATATTGATGAGAATACATATGTGGTAGGAGATTTTAACACGCCACTCTCAACAAAAGACAGATCAACAAAGCAGCAACTACACAAAGAAACAAAAGCTTTAAAGGAAGAGCTAGACCAAATGGACCTACTAGATATATACAGGACACTACAACCCCAAGGAAAATAGACTTTTTTTTTCAAATGCACATGGTTCATTCTCTAAAATTGATTATATATTAGGCCACAAGACAAACCTGAACAAATACACAAGGATTAAAATAATACCAACCTCTTTCTCTGATTATAAAGGAATCAAATTAGTAATCAACAATGAAAAGAAAATAAGGAGAGTAAAAACTATATGGAGACTGAACAACAGGCTTCTGGAGGATCACTGGGTAAAAGGAAATCAAAGAAATTAAAACCTACATGGAGGCAAATGACAATGATGACAATGTTCCAAAATGTGTGGGATGCAGCAAAAGCAGTATTAAGAGGAAAGTTCATAGCAATACAGACCCAAACAAAACAAATTGAAACATCCCAAAGAAATACTCTATTCTCCCAACTTGAGGACTTAGAAAAAGAGCAACAAAAAAAATCCAAAACCCAGCAAAAGACAATAACAAAAAGAAAACCAGAGATTAATGAAGTAGAAACCAAAAAGACTATCAAGAAGATAAACAAAACCAAAACCTGGTTCTTTGAAAAAATAAATAAAATTGACAAACCCCTGGCAAGGCTTACAAAGAGGAGAGAAAACTCAAATAAACAGGATCATAAATGAAAAGGGAGATATTACAACAGACCCAGCAGAAATCCAAAAGATAATTAGAGACTACTACAAACATCTATATGCAAACAAATATAGCAACCTGGAAGAGATGGACAAATTTCTAGAACAATAGTCATCCAAAATTGAACAAAGAAGAAATAGAAAACTTAAACAGGTCAATCATAAGCCATGAAATTGAGGCAGTCATCAGAACTCTCCCTAAAAACAAGAGCCCAGGTTCAGAAGGTTTTACAAATGAATGCTACCAAACATTCAAAGAAGAACACCAGCACTATTAAAACTCTCAAAAAATTGAGAAAGAAGAAATGCTACCAAATACCTTCTATGAAGTAAACATTACACTAATTCCAAAACCAAAGTGCAAAGAAAGAGAACTACAGGCCAATTTTCCTAATGAACACAGATGTAAAAATTCTAAACAAAATCCTGGCAAACCGAATCCAACATTGCATAAAAAGGATCATCCATCATGACCAAGTGGGATTCATCCCAGGGGCACAGGGATGGTTCAACATTTGAAAATCAATCAACATAATCCACCACATCAACAAAGAGAAAAACAAAAACCATATGATCATATAAATAGGCGCAGAAAAAGCATTCAATAAAGTTCAGCATCCTTTCATGATGAAAGCTCTGGAAAAAAATGGTATAAAAGGAACAATACCTCAACATAATAAAAGCTATATACAACAGACCCACAGTAAATATCATCCTCAATGGGGAAAAATTGAAACCATTCCATTAAGGTCCGGAACCAGACAAGGATACCCATTCTCTCCACTCCTTTTCAACATAGTGCTGGAAGTCCTAGCTAGGGCAATAAGACAAGAGAAAGACATAAAAGGAATCTGAATAGGGGATGAAGAAATAAAGTTATCATTATATGCAGATATGATAATCTATGTAAAGAACCAAAAAAAATCAACAGAAAAGCTGATTGAAATAATAAACTGATTCAGTAAGGTAGCTGGATACAAAATCAACACACAAAAATCAACAGCATTCATATATGCAAAGAATCAATCAGAAGAAAAAGAAATTCAAAAAAACACCCCATTTACCATTGCACCAAAGAAAATCAAATACTTGGGAATTAACCTGACAAAAGATGTAAAAGACCTATACAAAGAAAGCTATAAAACATTCTTAAAAGAAATAGAAAATGATATTAAAAAATGTAAAGACATTACCTGTTCATAGATCGGAAAAATCAACATGATCAAAAAGACCATTCTGCCAAAGGCCATCTACAGATTCAGTGCAATTCCGATAAAGATCCCAATGACATATTTTAAAGAGATAGAACAAAAATTACTAAAATTCATATGGAACAACAAAAGATCCCAAATAGCCAAATATCCTTTTGACAAACAAGAGAGAACGGAGGTATTACTATTCCAAACCTCACACTATACTACAAAGCCATAATACTTAAAACAGCATGGTACTGGTACAAAAACAGACATATAGACCAATGGATCAGAATCAAATACCCAGAAATAAAACCACACATATACGATCAACTAATCTTTGACAAAGGGGCAAAGAACATAACCTGGAACAAGGATAGCCTCTTCAGTAAATGATGCTGGGAAAAATGGACCAAAACTTGTAAAAAAAAATATGGACCAGGACAACACCCTCATATCTTGTACAAAAATTAACTCAAAATGAATAAGGGACCTGGAAGTGAGATCTGCAACCATAAAATACATAGAAGAAAACCTAGGCAAAACCCTTCATGAATTTCACCTCAGAAATCCATTTGGGGAAACAACTATGGCCAGCAAAAAAATGAAGGAAAACATAAACAGCTGGAACTATATAAAACTAAAAAGTTTCTGTTCAGCAAAAGAGACAGTAAACAAAACAAAAAGAAACCCAGCCAACGGGGAGAAAAGTTTTGCCCTGCAGACAAGTGACAAGGGTCTCATAACAAAGATCCACAAAGAGCTCCTACAGCTCAACAAAAACAAAGCAAAAAAACCCCACTGCATAGTGCCAGACAGGCAGAAGAGCTGCTTCTCCCCAGCGTGGAAATTGTACTGATTCCTTTTTTTCTGAATTAATTTATTTTTTTATATATGTGTTTCACATCTTTGTATTCCCTGGGAACCACCTACTACCTTCCCTTCCTGACCACTCCCTCCCAACTCCACCTCTCCTAACCCCCCACATACTCATCCCTTTTATGGAATTTTCATGTACATGTCTATGGCCTAAATTGTCAACCAGAATAAACTTTACAATTTAAAAAAAAAAAAAAAAGCTGAAATGCAACATTCAACAGTCACCATGAAAAATATAAATAAATGAATGTGAAGACATTCCTGAAATTCTACAGGAGCACCTTAGAAGCTGTTAACACTGGACTCTATGCAAATCCTTTCAATACTGAAAGGAAAAAGAGTTGATTCTTGTAAAGGTGTGCAAGCCATAATTGAACACATTTCAAGGTAGCTTTTTACACTTAAAAACTGGAAAAGAAATAAGTAAGATCTCTTTGCAAGATGTTAAATGTCTCAGTGGAAAGAATCCATTGAGTACTAACATTTATTCAGGTTACCATGCCTTTGTTTATTCAGGGGTTCATTCAGAAAACATGCCCTGTCTGTCTATTATGCTCCAGGCTGTAGGCTGGGTGTTGGAGACACAAAGATGAATCAGTCGCAGCCCTGGCCTTTGAGTAGCATTTCAACTGAAAAGTATCTTTAAACAGTAATTAAGATCCTGTGTGATGGGCATGTTAATAAAGGCCTGAACAAAGTACTCTCAGAGCCCAGAGGAGGAAGCCACAAAGCAAGGCATTAGACTTTGATGTGGCACAGATGAAATAGCCAGAGGATTTATTCTAATTTCACTTTTCATATAACCTCCAATCTATCCTTCCCATCTTGTCCACCAAGTCCTTCCCTCCATTCCACCACCACACCCCCCCCATTGCATCTTTCCTAGATGACTGCAGATGGACAGCTGGTGACCCCCTCTCCACCCTGCTTTTCATTCTGTCCTCCACTGTAGCCTGAATGATTTTGCAGAAGTACAAAGAGAATCTCATTGCCTTTTTATAAAACCCTGGGACAACTTTCCATTGCTCTTAGAGTAGAATCCAAATTTCCTAAAGCCAAGAAAGGCCCCTCTAATGTGTCATTCTGTGAACCCCACTCTCCATATCCCACCCTGAATTCCAAACTCCACATTCCTTGGCTCTTTCATATCTCCAGATGATCATGGATGCTGTTTCCAGCTCCTGCATCAGTTCCTCCCTATCCACATGCCTGTTTTGCTGACTCCATCTCATCAAATGGTATCAGCTTGTATCTCCTGAGGCATCCAGACTTGCCCAACAAATCCTCATAACCCATCATAGGCAATGATGTCCTATCTCCATGACACTTTTCTCACAGGGCTTTCCCTGCCATTCCAGGAATCAGCCCACCCCTTCCTTGCTACTCAATGACATACATTCTGAACCAAATATAGACTTAATTATGCCTAATTGAGCAGTTCTCAAATTCAAGTTAAACATTTATTAAAGTCCTATTTTGTACTAGTTCCTGCCTTAGACCTTTTTGATTACTTGACTTTTTATAGCAATTCTAAAAAGAGACTACTAAGAAAGTATTAATATATTAATTTTACAAAGGCAAATGGAACACAAAGAACTTTTCTGCTTAACTCAGAAAAAAATGGAATAGCAGGATTTCTAACACAAGTGCCTTCAAACCTACATTGAACCTTTCTACTGTTTTCTCAACTGTTTCCCCTAATTATTTTGAGTGTTCAATTCTTGTTTTCCCAGGCAAACAGCAAGTAGCAGAAGACACAGCAGGCACTATAACAGCAACATACACACACAAAAACTTGCTGTACTGCTTTTTTCTAACCCCTGTCTTGATATAATATTGTTACGGGGTTTTTACTTCTTAACTAAATAAATAAATAAATAAATCTACTCAAGTTCAATTTCACTTAAAGCTCAAAAACCTGAACTTTTCCATAGGAAATAAGTAGAAATTTTTTTCTTTCCTTTTTCTCTCATTTTTTTCTGGCTTGCATTTTTTCTTTCTTGTGTATAACACAATATATGCCTGATGTTTTTCAATGAGACACTTTAAAGTCCTCGAATGCTACACAGTAGGACAAAAGGTATTTCAGTGAAATTTGCTTAGGTGAAAAGTACACCATTGGAAGCCAATGTAAGTCCATATCTGCAGGCTGGGTTTCATCTTCCAGAGAATAATCGTTTCACTCAAGAGCAAAACAGGATTATGGTAATATCAGAAAAAGGGGACTCTGTACTTCAACAATGTTATCAATGATGCAATGTTACCACAATTTTTAAAATTACTGAAAAATCAAAAAGATTCACCTGGGAAAATGACAGGCAATGGAACCGTGGCTCTCAGAAGGAAGTGACAGTCAATAATCAGATGCAACAAGTCTACAAGGATTTGGGAAGAAGCACCGGGCAAGGGCAGACAAGTTTAAAGATGCCTTCTTTCTTCAGTACCTACCATGACCAGGCAAGAAGACCCAGGAAGATATTGATTATTTAAGGGTGTTGCTGAATCTGGTTCCCTCCATGTGCCCATGAATATGACTTCCAAAGGATCAATCCAATAAAGTACTACCTATTTCATACCTTCCACCAGATACTCTGTGACCTCAGAAATGATTTCTTATTTTGTCCATGTCTTTACTGTTGATAGTTTAGGGCCCTATGCCTTCTATACAAAAATATCCATCTATTATACTCTTATGCACATCATCAATATATTTACAAAATTGGATCTAAAAGAATTAGACAAAAGTCAATACAAATGAAAATTGATGGTTTTTCCATATCCTAATGGATCTGAGTCTTCACCTGTAGTGATGCTTTGCAGGTGAACACACCAACCACATGCTTATAGCCATCTCACCACCAGACATCTCTTCATCCTCATTCTTATAATTCCTTGCATTCCAGTCAAACAAAGTCTTCACTTTGTATTTTTGTTTACGAGGATGGCCTCCCCTTAAATCTCCTGAGGACTATCCATTGTTAAGGACTCAACTTAAATGCAACCTCCACTGGGAAACCTGTGCAGACTCCCATAGGCTGAATACACTGCTCCCATCAGCTTTCACCCAAGATACTGTCCATATCATAGGATGGATCATATCCTATTGTATTTTCATTATGGGGTTCCAAGGCTCTTTTCTGCTTTACTGTGAGTTCCTTGAGAGTCTACAGCTTAATCATCTTTGCATTCCCCCAAACCAAGACAGATCCAGTCACAGAAAGATCTCAGTGTCTGCTACAAAAAAGAAACAAAACTCTTGATCTGACCATTTCTACCCTTCATAGGGCCACTATGTACAATCTTAAAGACAATCCCTCATAATTCCAGCAGATACAACCCAGCTTGAATATCACATGTATCTCCACTTCTAGAAATTGCAACAACTAGCAGAGGGCTCAACATAAAAACAATGACAAGTTGGTTGATACATGCTGGTAGATATGGTATGCCTGTTGGTAGATATATTTGTCAGGATTCTTAGAGAAAGAGAACCAGTAAGTCGTAGTAAGAAAAGAGATTTAGTATAAGTATTGATTCACACCTATATAGAGACTGAGATATTCCACTCTTTGTCACCTCCAAGCTGGAGAGCAAGGAGATAGGGTAGCTTAACTCAGTCCAAGGATCTTAGAACCAGGTTGCCACTGATGTAAGCACTAAGTCTGAAGTTGAACAAGCAGCTCCAATGTGTGAGGAAAGAATATGATGGGTATTCCAGTTCAAAATGAGGAAAAAGATATTCACTTTTCCTTCACTTTTATATCCAGGCCATCAGCAGACTGGATGATGTGAGTCAAGGGATATAAATGCTCGAACCCTAAATATTTAAAGATTATATCATCTAGCCAGACATTGGCAATGATGAAAATATTTGCTGTTAATATATTGATGGATAATAAAATGATCATTATAAATAGCTATATTAAGAGCTATGTTGCTCTCACCTTTACAAAAAGAGCCAGGCATGGTGGCGCATGCCTGTGACAGCTTATGGAGTCATGGCTGGGACTGGGGATTGTGGTTTAAGTCCCTCCAGTGACAACACAGTGAGACCTAGTCCCCCCCAAAAATAACTGGGCATGGTGCCACATGCCTGTAATCCTTGCTACCTGGGAAGCTGAGGCTGGGGATCACTTGAGTCTGTGGTACCACAGGCAATGTGAGCCTGTGGTTCCTTAGGCAAAAATAGCAAGATCTAGTCTCAAAAAAACAAAAAAGATTTCAAGATCAAATTCTAATTTAACCTTCACAACAAACTGGTACTATGTAGGCCTTGTTTAAAAGTCCTAGTTGTACCATGAGAAAATCAAGACACAGACTAGTATGGTGACATTCCAAGGTGACCCAGCTGGTAAGTAGTGAAGCCAGTCTCAATCAAGATTTTCTTAGCTCGATAGAAAAAAAAGACTATCAAGAAAATACAGTGGCAGCAGGGGAAATACTAGAAGACATGATTCCTTGAGGGTGGCTAGCTATCAAGCTAAACTCTCAGCAAGGACAATTTGCTTAGCTGTCAGGCCTAGGAGTTTTCTCGTCCATATTCAAGGTGATTTCATTCTTCCCTTTCTTTCTTTTTTTTTTTTCTATGAGACTGCAAATTTAACAGTTTGGGACTTTCTTAATTAACAAGCATCCTCATTTAAGAATACATTTACCTTTGGGAACATTATTGGAACTCAATAATTTTTGACTGCATAAACTTATTTCATGAATAACTTCCCTCCTAGCATTAAACTCAGAACTGGAACACATGAGCGACTTTGAATTTGGTTTGCAAGGAAGAGATGGGTTACTTTGGGACATGGGATATAATGCTAAGACAACTCATGATGGTGATATAGTGGGAGGCACAGGAAAGTTGAAAGAGAACACAAAAAACTACAGATGAGGTTGTTTCATTAAATTCTATTTAGTTTCCAAGTGGGTAAGTTCTAATATAATCAGTTTAAATCAGAAGCCCATTTGATGGAACCAGGTTAAAATGAAAAAATAAATAAATAACATGTTTTTTTTTTCATTAATTAACTATGGAAAAATTTTTGAAACTCTCAACAGAGCTAAGGCATGGAGCAGGAGAGGGGGAGAGGGTAGAGTTAGGGGTGGGATGGGCACAAGAAATTAAGATGGTTCACGGGTGATAGGAGAACCTCAGGGAAGGTAATTATGTAATATATATGTATATACATACATATATGCACATACATATATATGTATTTTACATATATACACATACATATATATTTTTTACATCATTGTGTAAAGATAACACATTTTATCATCATTTTATATCATTGGCATATATATACATATATGTATATATTATATATGTGTATATAATAAAATTTTTAAAAATAAAATCAGAATTAAAAACTATAGAAAAACTAGAAAATGATTTGCCAAAACAGATTCTTTTCCCTCTTGGGCACACAGCTAACCAACACTTATCAGTCTCTCTTGTCAAGGGGTTAAATTCTGGTCAGGGGAATATAGCAGCCTGAGCTTATAAAAACCTCCCAGTCTTCACCTTCTATTACCTTTCCTTTCCAAGGTGACCTGAGAAGTCACCTGTTATACATGCAGGGCCAAAGCAGAAAGGAATCTGAGAGCCAGATCTCAACTTTAAGGAAAGTCACCTGTCAATCAGAAGCACCCATCTGAATCTCTGTAAATGGACATATGAACTTGTAATGTGTTGAGCCCCAGAGAATTTTCCTTTTTATAAGTGCTGACCAAAGTAATTTTAAAGAATGATTCTCTCCCTGTCAAAATTAAGGGAGAGCTGCAATCTCTCCCTTGCCATGTGTTGAAGAAAAGGCATTCTGTTGCAATTAAAAGCAGTGGAGTATACAAGGAATAAAGCGAACAGGCAGAATTTCAGCATAATGCTGGGTATTAGCAAAAATGAGCAGAATTAGCCCCTGCAGAACATTTCTGCACTTTCAAAGGGAGCCTTTGAACAATACAAGTCTGACAGCAACAGATAGAGAAAGGCATGAATCAGCTTGGGAATTCATTCAGTCTTTAAACAGATATTTTTTTGTATGTATCTGTAATATTCTATACTCTTTTCTGGGTTACGGAGATGTAAAGAATAAGATAAAATTCTTGCCTGCCTGTTGCTTATATTCTAAAGCAGAAATCAGATCATAAGCTTTTAAATAGGAAAACACCAATAAGAAAAAAAAACATGTTGGATTGCAGATGTGATGAAGAAAGTAAAATTATATAAAGAACACCAGAGAGTAGCTAGGGTAGTAGCAGAGTTTAGTGAAGGAGAGGGGAAGGAGATAGAGTCACGGGAGGGATGGGCACAAGAAATTAAGATGGTTCACAGGTGATAGGATGGTGGGAGAACCTCAGGGTAGACAATGATGCAAAATATATATATACCTACATATAGAGAGAGATATTGTATATATGTACAAATATATATACACATATATATTTTACATCATTGTCTTGATAAATAAAGACAAAAAAGATTACTCACATTTCATCATTTTACATCATTGTCATATATATATAATATATGTGCATATATACATATGAGAATGTGGTTAAAATAAACCTTTCTAAAAAAGTGACATTTGCATTACAATTTAGATGATAAATAACAGGCTTGCAAAGATAGGGTGAAGGCATATCAGGCTTAGGAAAGAACAATAGGGCCTACCCAGAAACAGTAACAATTAGTGTGGTGGGAGGAGTGAATACAAAACAGTTGTACAAGCCTCATACGGAGAGTAGGTAGGGTCAGTATCACAGAGGATGGAGGAGCTTGGCTATTATTCTGAAGCAGGGGATGTATTACACAACTGAAAACACAAGAGTGGCCTGGGGAATAAAGATAACTCATGTTTGTAAAAGCTGATTCTAATATGTCTTGCTGAATGACTTACAAGGCAAGAGTAGACACCCATTTTGCCACTGAGATGGCTTGGATGAAGGTAGTAGTAAGACATGGGGAATTAGAGATTTATTTTGGCAATAAATTCAACAAAACTTTGTGATGCAACACATATTAAAGGTAAGGGGGAGCATGGGATCAATGGCATCTCCATCTTGTGACCTGAGCAAGTGAATGAATGGAACTAGTATTAATTGCAATGGAAGAAAAAACTGAAGTCCTGTGTCCTCAGGATTCTAGGACCTAGTAGAGAACTTTGCAGTGTAGCATTCCATGACTGATGCTTTAACAGGTTTCTATGTGTTATCCTCCAAGCCTAATCAATGCATGCAAAATTTTAATCACAAAAAACACTAAGATTCCCAAATAATATCTTTAAAACTATCTTTGAAAGATGATTTTTTTAAAATGCAGCCTTACTTCCCCTTCCAGTCCTAAGCTCTGTCCCTGATGATTTGATATGATCCTTTTGGGATATGGCACTTAACAATGAA
>PVHY01020878.1:0-24818 GCA_004024945.1 Uropsilus gracilis
GGGGGGGGGGGGGGGGGCAGCCTCTCCCGAAGGTCAGCGCTCCGCGTCCTTCAGGATGGCGCCGCCAGCGTGCCCAGGTGTGGGTGGTAAACACAGCGCGGCCGGCCTCGGCCTCCCGCAGCGCGCCTGGCCCGGCCAGGTCAGGGGATGAGGCCTGAGCGCCTGTGATGTGCCCGTGGGAGCTCCTCGGAGCAGAGCTCGCAAAGCCTCAGAACCCAGATTGATCTGTTGGGGGTGCAGGGGGGGCCTTCCCCCAGAGGCATCTTGCGGAAGCCAGGCCCGCCCCCAAGAGCACTCTGTTCCCAGCCAGCCCCCCTCAGCCATGGAACCTGCGCCCAGAAGGGTCAGGTCCCTTGGGGTGCCCACAGCTCCCCAGCCATCTGCTCTGAGGCGCTGGGTGCCCCTCGCGGCGTGGGTGGCGTGCTGCTGGCACTCAGTCGCTTCTCCAGGCTGCAGGGAGGGGGGCGGCTAACCAGGCCTGGGGCAAGAACAAGGGGCTGTGCCCGGGCCTTCAAGACCCAGCAGGCCGGGATGTAGGGGGGCAGCCTGAAGCGTCACGAGCCCCGCCCGCCACCCCCTGTCCCAGCCCCTGGCGCAGCCCCATCCTTGCCCTGCTGGTGATGAGCTGCAGGCTTCGGGAGCAGGAGAGTGGGCGGGGCAGGCAGCGTGGGCATGGGGGTCAGACAGACCTTGCCAGGGACCACCCCCTTTCCCTGCTGCTGCACTGTACCTGCTGTGCACGGGGGGCCTGCGGGGGGCGCTCAGGCCCTCCTGCTCCTGAGTCCCCCTCATCCTCTCTCTGCAGCCACGTGGACACCAAGGAGCTGTGTGGTAGGTGCCGGGCTATGCAGGGGCCACGCCTGGGGGTGTCGAGGGCAGACGGGGCGGGAGGGAGGCCCGCCAGGGGGGCCGCGGCCACAACCCCTGCCCTTGCTTTCCCCTCCCCAGACTACTTTGTGGACCACATGGGGGACTACGAGGACGTGTTGGCCTCCCTGGAGACCCTGAACCACTCTGTCCTGAAGGCCATGGGCTACACCAAGAAGGTGGGCAGGCGGGGGCAGGGGGGATCAGGGCCTGAGTGCTGGTTGGGTTCCAGATTTCCCAGGGGCGTCCTCGCCAAGGGTGCCTGGGCTTGTGATGGCCATGTGTGGGGCGCCCCTGGCTCTGGGTGGGCTTCACTTGGGGCTCCTAGAGGGAGCGGGGATCCACGTGAGCGGCCCCTGGGCAGGGGTCCGGTGTGGAGCAGGCGGTCCTCTCCTAGAGTCGGCCGTGGGCCCCGATGGAGCTCTGGACCGAGAGCAGCATCACGCGCAGCCCTCCAGGACCCGGATGGGCGGCACGCTGCGGCGCTCACGTCCTGCTCCAGGCCGCGGTCAGGGAGGGCGGAGAGGGTGGGCTCCTGTACCTGACCTTGACCTTGGAGTCCGACGTGTCTGATGTGAGGGTGCCGGGGCAAGAGACCTGAGCTGGCGGTGGAAATTTCGGGAGTGCTGGTGGGGGCCCAGTGCAGGGACCCCCTCCCCCCACGTGTCCTGGAGGCGTGACTTCCGTGTGTTCATCCCTGGGGGGGGACTCAGGCAGGGAGCTGGGGCCAGGTGTGGGTGCTGTGTCCCTTCTCTACGAGAGGTTGGTGCCTCTGCCAGGCCTGCACCCCATACTGGGGGGGGGGGTTGTGTGCATGGCTTCTCCGGGAAGAGGCACAGGGGACCCCCCCCAGGGGCCCGGGCAGCCAGACGAAGGAGCTCCGTGTCCTGCCCTCGCAGACATGGGAAGGGCTCAGCGGTGCGCCCTGCTGAGTCGTCCTGACACAGCACAGCCGCCGGCTGGAGCGAGAGGGTCACAGGGCCGGGCCTGGCCGGAGGTGCGGAGACAGCCAGCCTGGCCGCTGTGGGCACAGCTGCTGGGATGCATGGGAGGGGCTGGGCGTGGCCATGAAGCGGGGTCACCTTGATGCCGCAGCCGGCAGCCTCCTGGCCCGGAGCTGTGGGGGCAGAGAAGGCCGGCCCGGCCCCCCAGATGAGACCAGGGATCCACGCCGGTCGCATCCGCGAGCCTCAGTTTCTCCAGCTGGGGAGCAGGGGCTTAGCTGACAGAACCTGAGGGGAGAGGCGCGGACGAAGCATTGTCACCGCGGTGTCAGCGCGGGCCGGGTCCCAGCGCATGCGCGGCTGCCAGCTTTGGTTTCGGTTTCCCCCGGCGAGTACTAATAGCCAAGAAGCCCAGCCCAGGTTATTGCAGTTCCATTTGCCAGGAGTGCAAACCTCAGGCACCGCAGCCACCCCTGTCACAGCCAAGAGCAACACGGACCAAACCAAACTCTTAAAAAGGCACGGAAACCGCCAGGTCCGCGCGCACGGGTTGGGGGGGGGGGACTGGGCGAACCCCCAGGAGGGCTTCTCGTTGGTCTCTGGGTAAAGACACACAGCTCCCCGCGGGGTCTGTCTCCGAACACACATGTCCCATGAAGTAGACGCGCAAGTCTTCTCTCTCACATTTTGTCACCTTCCCCGTCTGTCTGACAAGGGTCAGTCAGGTGGCTGGTCCCGCCTCCTGAGCCAGTGCTCCCAGCTGTGAGGGCCACCCCCAACCCGGTCAGAGGCACTGCCTCCCCTGGGGCCAGCAGGCGCAAGGGGCTCTCCAGCCCTGGCCCGTGTTGGTGGTCTCGGGGTGCCCAGTGCCCCCACAGGTGTGTGTGTAGCTGGGCGGGACCAGAGCCTGGCATTTCCTTCTCCGGTGCACCTGTTGGTAGGAAGGCAGCTTCTGGGTGATAATGCCAAACGCTTTCCCCACACCCCTAGATGGTGGCCACCCCAGGGCTGCAGTGGCCTTGGGGTCACGGTCAGTGGCACTCCCTGCGGTGTCCTGCCACTTCCTCCAGCTCCAGCAGCGCCCGACGCTCAAGACGGCGCTCCCCAGCTTCTCCACCGGTGACAACAGTGTCGCCTCCTGTCTGCCAGTCCTCTGTCGCCGTGATACCCGGGCCTTCCCTTTGTTCCGTTCTCTCTCAGGAGGTGGTAGTGAGTTTTCCCAAACGCCTCTGGTATTTTTGCATGATCATATGATTTTTCTTCAGCCATTGATGGGGTGGATTCTATTATTAGCTTCTCTCCAGTTGAACAACGGTTGGCTTCCTGTGATCGGCCCTAATTGCCGCATTATTCTTCCATCCCGTGGCTGAGCCCTTCCCTCCAGAAGCCTCTCAGTCCCAACCAGGAGCTCAGTCTGGATGGTAGCTGGGGGGAGCAGGGAGGTGCTTTTGAGTATCTGCTGCCCATGAATCAACCTCTCCAGCACAGTCATTTTTCTCTTCAAAAAAAAAAAAAAAAGCTGTTTTCCGTAACATCTGGGGTGAGGAGCTGAGCGGGTCAAGGTTATTGGAGATCTGCCCGCCTCAAGACTTAGGTGTTCATTTTACTGAGTCTGGTCGAGAAAAGGGTCAGTTTTTGAAACTGTTCTGCACCGGTGCATTCTTAAAAAGGAAAGTCTTGAAGGGGATGCACAGACGGGCCCTGGAGGCAGGTCAGGCAGGAGAGACGAGGTGTCTCACTTGTCTCGTTTTGCTGCATTTGAAAAGCCGCTACTTGGCAGCCTTCGGCCTCTTCCAGTTTCCCATAAGCGGCCCCTGGCACTTGAAGAAAGTTTCCCGCGTGCTTCCTTCAGGGGAGTTTTCCCCATCGTTATTTACTGTCACCCCCTTGGCACAGGGTCCTCGCTGCCACTGGTCTCACAGGTCAGAAGGACTGCTCACGCCAACGTGGATTGAAAAAATTATCTGTGCTATTTTTGTGGCCACCCCCAATTTTCCTGGGCAGCGCTTCCTCTCGCTGTTCTCTGCTGGGCGTTCTGTTCTCCTTCCTCGCTGTGTTTTGACAGAAGCATATGGCCCGTGAGGCGTCCACGGCTCTGTTGTCATGTGCGGAGATTTCCTCATTATGTTCATGTCACTGGTTTCTGTCACCCGGCCGCTTGAGAGGTGGATCAGACTTTCAGATATGAATGTTGAAAATAGCTGTCCTTTCTTGCTCGTGCAGCGTGCGCTGCTGTGACAGCTTTGTCGATATCAGGTGGCAGCTGGGGAGTCTGTGCTGGATTTGTAAAGAAAGGCAGAACTGGTCACCACCCCCCAGCCACAGCCTAGTTCATCCTGCCCCACCACATTCACGCGTGTTTCTGTGGGTGACAGCTGTTTGCATTATGCAGCTGTATTTGGGTACAATTTTTTATGCCTAAGAGTCTTAAAGGTGGCTCCCAAACCAAGAAAGACCTGGCTGCCCCAGAAGGATATTTTAAGGGAACCCCGTTTTAGTGAGTTACTCCCTGCCAACACCTGTGCTGATTATCCGTGTGTAATGTTTCCGTCCCTTGAGGCAGCAGTGAGCTAATTTCTCACATTGTGTTTTGTTGGAATACTACACAGCTATGAAAAAGGATGTGATAGTGGTATTTGGGACAAAAATGGATGGATGCCAAGGTGATTATGTGTAGTGAAATAAGTCAGAAAGTGAAGGTATTGGATGCTTTCACTCATCTGTGGAGTAGCCAAAAACACACATACGCAAAAAATAGCAAGAATAAGCCTGGGACTCAGTGAAAGAACTTTCATGATTTTCAGAAGAGGGAGGTGGAGGGGTGGAGGTGTGTAAGGAAGGCAGGGAGGGTGAGTGGAACATGTGCAACACATGGAAGAGCAAACACACCAACCCCCAAATGAAAAAGACAAAATTAAAAACAAAACAAAAACAATAACTAAAGCATTTTTTAGTTGAATTGTGTTAAAAAATTGTTATTCAATCATTGTGCCTCTGTTTTTGCCTTACATACTTTCGGTCATGCTGATTGATGCATATGCAAGCAGATCTTTGTTTTGATCTTGTTGTTATACACCTGGTACATACTCAGTCTGCACAGTGGAGGGAGCAGGAAAAAGCAGAGAGAAATTTCAGGTCCCTTCTCACGCACGCTGCCTGTCGCCCCCACTGGCCTCCCTTTATTGCCTCTGACCCTTTTCCGGCCTGGATGCCTTTACTATGCTCCTGTCACGCTGCCCGCGATAGTTTTTTCATCTATCATGGTAAACCATTTTGCCCTGTTATTAAAACTGCCCAGGGGTATTGAAAGTGGCGCTCTTTTTAAAATGATGGTTCCTCTGTCGTTGGGCGTATTGGATGATCTCCAGGTTTGTGCTGCTAGCTAGGGATGTTGCTGGAACATTGGGGCATAGATGCCCGCGGGCCGCATCACTGCGTAAGGATGGGTGCGCAGAAGCGGAGGCGCTGGTCTGAGGCCTGCGATGGGATGCGGTGGCCCTTTGCAAAGCCTGGCATCTGCTCGAACCCCAAAGCCCAGTTTCCCACCACAGCTGCTTCCGCCGGTGTGTCCTTGCTGTCGCTGTGATAGGGTGTGCTACCCCCCTTCTTTAATTGTTTTTTGTTTAAGAGTGCAGATTTTAAGGACAGATGCTAAAATGTGAGAATAACCTTAGTTGAAATATTTTTTTAGGGAGATGTAGGAGGGAGGAAGGTAAAACAGGTTTTTTGGAAGGCGGGAAATTAGGATATATAAAGGGTGTAAAAACAAAGAGAATTTAGATTTTAATATGGAGATTGGATAGAGAGAGATTTAATGGAGAGATGGGAATTGGCCATCTTGTAAAGATGTGAGCCATGTAGACTTGGCCAGGGCCTGGGAGCCTGCAGCCTTTGACTGACCCAGACTGGCAGCATGTGTGCTAAAAGCAGTTAAAAAGTTTGTGAATTTATTTATTTATTTGTTTGTTTGTTTGTTTTGAGACTAAGTCTCGCTACTTTTGCCTGTGGAACCACAGGCTCTCGTTGCCCGGAGTACCACAGACTCAAGCAATCCCCAGCCTCAGCTTCCCAGGTAGCTGGGATTACAGGCGCGTGCCACCACACTCAGCTATTTTTTGGGGACTAGGTCTTGCTACATGCCCCAGGCGGGACTTGCACCACGATCCCTAGCCCTGGCTGCTTCCTAGGCTGAAGCTTACAGGCATGAGCCACCGTGCCTGGCCCAAGTTTGTGAATTTAAACTCCGTTTTGGAGTTTGTTTTGCTGAGTTTAACCTGTGTCTGGAGGAGGCCGTGCAAAAGTTAGACCTAAAAAAAAAGTAAACTTGGCTGGGTTTAGTACCATGAAGTTTTTACCTAAACGACAAGAAGAGGATGGCATAAAAAAGCTGGAGCATGCCAAAAGAGTGCGCCTAAAAAAAGATGTTTTTAAACGCGCAAATTAAACTTTGACTGGCTGATTTTGGTGAGATGATCAGGACTGAGAGACTGAGGATTTTTGGGCAATCTGGGAAAAGACTTTGGACATGCTGAGAAAGGTTTTAGACAATGTTAAAATAATTAAAGTTTTTCGGGCACGGTGGCTTGTGCCTGTAAGCTTCAGCCTATGAAGCGACTGGGGCCAGGGATCGCGGTTCGAGTCCTGCTAGGGGCCCATAGTGAGACCTAGTTCCAAAAAAATAGCTGGGCGTGGTGGCGCGTGCCTGTAATCCCAGCTACCTGGGAAGCTGAGGCTGGGGATTGCTTGAGTCTGGGGTACCCCGGGCAATGAGAGCCTGCGGTTCCATGAGCAAAAATAGCGAGACCTAGTCGCAAAAAAAAAAATAAAATAAAATAAAGTTTTTTTTTACTTTTTTTAATTAAAATAATTAGAAAATTATTTTATTAGAAATAAATTAGTCTGCACTAATAGTTTTGCATTGGTTTGAAATTTTAGTTAAAAAGGCTGGGGATGGTAAAAAAAAAAAACAACACAAAAGTTTAAACTGTGTTTTTAAAGGTTTTTTTCCTGCAGTTTTTAAAGCTAAAAACTGAAAAGCAGCTGGCTGGCTTTTGCATATCAATAATAAAGGTGATCAGTAAAAATGCTAATAAACAGTGTGTAGCCTGCTTCCTAAAAAGAGAAGCAGGTATAGGTGTATTCAGTTAAAGGCATTGCTAATGTAACTGCCTGCAGCCTGCTTGTAGAGAGAAGCAGGCAAATAGGTGTATCTACTTCAAGTTAAAAGCAACTGTAAAGAGCCTGTTTGTAGCCTGCTTCAAAAAAAAAAAAGCAAGCCTGTATGTGTGTTCAGTTAAAGTTAAAAAGTCTTTTCTAGTCACCCTGTTTCAGCTGCACCTCTGCTCGTTCTTCTTTGCCTGCTTAACATGCTCTCACTTGCGTCCTACCTGAGAGTGATGTGGCAGCTTGTCCTGTCTATCTGATCCTGTATGAGCGCAGCATCCACACAGGCTCATCTTCATAAACCCCGGGCACCTTTCGGGTTGAGCTGTGTCCATCCGGGGATCCTGTTGGATCAAATTGGCAATGTGCCGCGTGGGGGTGCGGGGCAGGCTGGGTAGCGGCTCTGCATCGTCCTGCTCTGGCTGGACTGACTGCCGGCATCTTTCAGGCGTCCTCATTTCTTTCTTTTTTTTTTTTTTTTTTTTTTTGAGACTAGGTCTCGCTATTTTTGCCCATGGAACCGCAGCCTCTCGTTGCCCGGGGTACCACGGACTCAAGCCATCCCCAGCCTCAGCTTCCCAGGTAGCTGGGATTACAGGCACGCGCCACCACGCCCAGCTACTTTTTTGGAACTAGGTCTCACTACGGGCCCCAGGCGGGACTCGAATTGCAATCCCTAGCACTGGCTGCTTCATAGGCTGAAGCTTACAGGCACGAGCCACCGTGCCCGGCTTCACGCTTCCTCATTTCGATGCCACTGTTGTCTTTTTGGCACGTTACCTTTCGGCTACTGGCTTTGCTTGTAGCGCTGGTTGTGATTTCCGGGGCAGACACCCTAGGCCTGCCTCGTTGGGGCATCCAAGCTGCCCGGCTGCCCCTGCATGCCATGAGGTCAGGGGCACGGCCCAGCCCCCCCCTGCGGTTGAAAACCTGAACATTCCTTCTGACGCCTCCCCGGTAGCCTGCTTGCGGAGAACCCAAATCGTCAGCTCACCCGTCTGGTGTGCTGTGTGTGTTACATGCTGGTTCTCACAACGAACTGAGCTGGAGGACAGAAACTTGCTGGCAAAGTCGGGGGTGGGGGGGCGCTGGTGCTGATTGTGGCCACTGCAGGAGTCCGCGTCCAGTCTGGGTCCTCTGTCTCCAGCATCCATGGGGAGCTCGCTGTCTCCCTGCCTGGATGGGGGCGTCATAGGTGAGAAAATGAGGCGAAGGAGCGATCACATTTACTTTGGGGCGTCTGGTCAGTGCGTTTCTCAACTAGGCAGGTTCCTCTGCAGTTTTTCAAATAGTTACAGATCGCCCCAGGTCTTTCCAATGGCTCGATTGAGAAAAATCTGCATGGAACTGCACCCCAGCCAGGCCGGGCCTGCATGGCCCAAGGATCAGCTCTCGTCAGCATTCGGAGTCCTGTTTTTATAGCCAGCTAACGAAAAGCAGACAGTGAAGCCTCTTTCTGTCCCCTTCGGTGGAGCTGAAGGATTCCTGGGGGCTGAGTCCAGGGAAATTGAAGTTCAGCTGCCGCGATCGAGGTGTTTGTTTCCCGGCCTGTCACCTTCGCTGTAACTGGGGTGGTGACCAGTCTGCTCCCAGCCTCCCTCTGCAGGAGATCTCTTCCTGAATCAGCCCTAGCTCACCTGGGGGAAAGGGGGGGAGACTTTGGCATCCTTGGCAGGCAGGTGCTCGCCCAGAGCATGCGGAGGTTAGCAGGGCTGAACAGCTCCCCGTTTCCCTGCATGGGGGTGGCTGTCCTCATTGCACGAGCCCCTGGGGCCTGTGGCTGCCCCCTGACCACTGGACATTTCTAGAATTCGGTCACCAGCTCACTCGCTGGTTCCCGCCCACAGCCTCGGTCACCGATCCTGCAGATTCTGCCTCAGCGCCTGCTTCTGGTCGCCAGCGGCCTTCGTGCTTGCTTTCCTGCCACATTCTGTCATCTTGCCCATGTCTGGCCACTCGTCTGTTCGGGGCCCATCAGGCACCATGCTGGGCATGGAGTCGCTGTCTGCTGAAGGACAGCTGGCAGCGGGTGTGCTTGGCTCCGGAAACCTGGCTTCCCCGGCCGCCAAGTCTGCCACCGAGTCTGCCTCCAGGTGCCCAGTCCCGGCGCTGGCACGGAAGCCCCCACCCCTCTCCGCCGACGTCCTCCGGCCCCACTCCCACCCGTGTCCGCCTCGCAGCGGCTCTCTAGCCCTGGTGCCTGCTGTGCCGTTACTGCTAAGTCATCCAGGCCCAGGGATGGCGCTTCTGTTTGCTCTCCGTGACAGCCTGGCTGGCCACGGTGCCAGGGCAGGGACTCGGGAGGGTGGGGTCTTGGCAGAGGATGTAGAGAGCCCTGGGGAGCAGGGGCAACCAGCACCCCCAGCACAGCGTCCCTTGGCTCCTTCCACCGGAAAACTGGCAGCCAGAGGAACCCAGCCCAACCCCAGCCAGAAACCCTGGGAAGCAGCTTCGCTGCCATCTCTCGGCCAGAGGGGGAGCTCTGTCCTGAGGCAGAGAGCCCCACCCTCCTCCTGTCCCATCCGAGTGCTCCCTGGTGTCCAAGTCTCCCTGTGGGTCCTCCGCCCCCTCCCACCTGCCTTCCTCACCACCACCCTTCACACTTCTGGGGCCAGTTCCAGTGCCCAGGCGTCTGTCACTCCCCAGAGTAGCAGCCTGCAGGACCAGGGCCCAAAGAACCCTTCCCGGGGGTGGAAGGAGGCCAGGGAGGTGTGCGCTCCCCTCCCCTCCAGCTTGCCCCTGCAACACCGTTGACGGAACTGGGTTGACCGCTGCCATCACTGCTGCCATCTTCACCACCGTCACCTCGGCCACACT
Source organism: Uropsilus gracilis (assembly GCA_004024945.1). Lineage (NCBI taxonomy): Eukaryota > Metazoa > Chordata > Mammalia > Eulipotyphla > Talpidae > Uropsilus > Uropsilus gracilis. The sequence continues at coordinate 9,792 of PVHY01020878.1, forward strand.
CCGCCTCGCCATCTTTCCCTGCCCACAGCACTCTCCTCACACCTTCACCATCCTCCCCACGTCAGCATCCCATCTTCACCGCCACCTTCCATGTCGTCATCTCCGCCCCGTCATCCCTGCCACCATCTTGGCAGCTGGAGCTAATGTGGTTCGCTCTGTGACAGGCCCTGCGCCCGCCACTTGGCGCACGACCGCCCCTCCCTCCTTCCCCTTGTCCGATGCGGTTGAGCAGCGAGGCGGGGGCTTGAGGCCGGGGCTCGGCTCTTGGTCTCCAGGCGCCCGAATTTCTTCCCTCAATGCAGGGTTTTCACAGCCTCCAAAATGCAGCAGGGGCTAGGGGCCCCCCTCACCCCACTGCGTGGCACTGACCTCAGCTGTGCCCCGACTTTGAACCAGACCCCCCGCAACCTGCTTCCTTCTGTGCCCTTCCCTGCACAGGTGTACGAGGGCGGGACCAACGTGGACCAGTTTGTGACACGCTTCCTCCTGAAGGAGACGGCCACCCAGATCCAGTCGCTGCTGAGCTCCGTGGAGAGCGCGGTGGAGGCCATCGAAGAGCAGACCAGCCAGATCCGGTGCGTGGGGGGCCCGAGGGGCATGTGGGGTGCACCGCGCACACGCAGACCTGCAGCTTGGTGGGGACCTCACTTCTTTCCTGCCATTGCTGAGCAGCCCGATGAAGGCTGGGGGTCCAGAGAATCACGGGGAGCTGGGGGCGCGGGGGGAGCTGCGGCCCTCCCTGTGCCCGCATGGCCACCCCTGTCGCTGCCGCCTCGGTTCCCACGAGGATGACTGTGCTGTGGCTCCCATGTCCCACGTAGACGGCGACAACTGTCTTTAGGCTGATGTTGCCCCCTCCACACAAAGTGTTCGCTTTGACGCACTTTGAAGCCAGGACATACACTTAGGAAGCTGAGCTCCCCGTCCTGCGATGCGCACCCCGTGCCCAGATGGGAGGGGCGCCTCCTGAGGCCACTGGCATTAGACAGACAGCGAGACTGCACCCAAGTCCCGGCTCTCCCCAGAGGGCAGGAAGTAGAGCCACCAGGGTGACTGACCCCCAGGTGACTGTCACTCAGGCTTTGCATGTAGTTGAGGGGCAGGAAAGTTGCTGGGGCCCCATCTCAGCAAGGCCCACCCCCCAGCACACACCCTTGCTTCCCTGTTGAGACACACCGGCCAGCTCTCTCCAGCTTCACGGGAACAGAAACCCAGAGCCAGGGAGCCCGTCTGCCCAGCCTGCACTTCCCTGGCAGAGGAGCTCCGTGTGGCCAGAGCGGGGTGCTGGAGAATGGCATATCCATTCGGGGAGGGGCTTGTCCCCCAGTCAGATGGGCTGGCGAAGGCGCTCAGCATTGTTGTGAAAACGTGTGCCAAGCACCTGCCACCAGTCTTTGGGGAGACTGGCATGCAGATTCCTGGTCCCCGATCTGTGCCCACTAGGGGCCCCAGAGCTAGGGCCAGATCTGCATCCCTAGCCAGTGGCGTGGCTCTGAGGGTCCCCAGAATGAACGGGCACAACCCCGGAGGCAGGCTCTGAGATTACCTTCTTGTATCCCTGCATTGGAAGGGTCATCTCGAACCTGCGGGACAGACAGCTGCTCCCTGTGGCCCCAGCTGAGGCCTGACAGCCCCCACCCTGGTCAGCCATTGCACCAGCCCCCGCGCTGGGACCCGGGAAGTTGGTGGCAGGAAGTTGGTTACATGTCTCATGGGGAGACACATCCGCTCCACACCATTGCCCGCAAACCACCCCACGCTCTGGCCGTGCGTCCTTGCAGATGGCCCTGCTCCCCAGCTCCCAGGCGTCCTGTGCAACCCTACAGCGGGAACCCTGTCCCTGGGCAGCTTCAAGCCGCACTGCCTACAGGGGCCGCACTCACGCGGCTGTAGCTGAGGGCACCGAAACATCAGAGACTCCGCCAGCCTCGCCCCACCCCGGGGGACCTGGGTTTGCGCCCTCTGCCCTCAGGGAGGCAAGCTGAGCTCCCAGACTCGCAGGAAAGCCATTCTAGAAAGCACCATGGCCGCACTGCCCGGGCAGCGGTGGGGGGGCCAGGGGGCCCCGCTGATGTTGCGGACACACGTGTTGGTATTTGTGACTGTCCGGCATCTCCTTGCGCACGGGGGTTTGGCCATTCACTGAGCACACATGGCGCCCCTAATCGTGCCTGAGGGAGCTGCCTGTGCCCCCAGGAACACGCTTGAGGGGGTCCTGGGGACACCAGGCTCCCCGTTCTCAGGACTGGCTGAGATCAGCACCACAGCGCTCCTGCTGCATGCCCACTCGAGATCGTCTCTTGGGGATTCCCTTTGCGGGGGACAGATTGCCCAGGTGGCACAAATCCAGGCCCCTCCCCCACACACACCTGCGTGCACACGGCCCATGAGGCTGGCAGGGGGAGCCAACTTGCTCTCCATACAGCTGGGCGCAACAGGTCCTAGGGGAGCTGAGCCCTTGGGGACCCCGAGGTTGATGCCTAGTTAGTGTTGGACCTGCTACGAGCAATCAGGGCCCGGCAGCCCCCTCACGGCCTGTGCCCCTCACCGTGCAGACAGAACTGCAGCAGACCCAGCCGCGACGCAGCGGACACCTGGTACGGAAGCCCTGCTCCCCCCTCCGCTCCCACCCACAAGCTCACGGCCACGGACCAAGGGCGGATTCTTCCGGCTGGTGAGAGCTCCGTAACCCACAATGGGGGGGCGGATGCCGGTGGGGGGACCCGTGAAGGAATTCTGAGAGGGGCCCAGATGAGACCTGGGCCTTGGAAGGGGCCTGGGCCGGCTGGGGTTCCCCTCCTCCAGCGCGGCACGCCCCCCATCAGGTCCCTGTTCCCCTTTGCAGCCCCTGTGGACGCCAAGGAGGAGAACCTGGAAGCGCAGGTCAGCCGCTTGGCAGAGCTGATAGGACGCCTGGAGAACAAGGTCAGCCCTGCGCCCCTCCACCCGCCCTCTCCCTGGGCCTCAGGGAGGGTGGGCGGCCAGCAGCACAAGAGGGCCGGGCACAGAGCGGGGCCAAGAGCCGCAGAGATGAGAGACACAGGCGCGAGCAGCCGCCTGAAAGCCAGCGCGGGGCACGTGGGCAGGCGCTGGAAGGCATGACCTTTCTCACTGGCTCAGCGTTCGGAAGATGCCCGGGCCTGACGGCCAGGGAGGCGCGGCAGCTGTCACCACCCGCCGCAGACGCCCCAGCCGCGGGCACAGGCGGGCACGCTGGTGCTGGAGGCCAGAGGCGGGAGCCGGCAGGAGCCGGCAGGGGTGGCTCCGCGGCCCGTCCTCGCATGCACGCGGCCGCCTGCTCCGCCCCACGCGGCCATTTCCCTGCGTGCACTGGTGACGTCCTCTTGGGCAGTGGTCAGAGCAGATGAGGGCCCACGGGCTCGACGTCAGCTATGCCTGCAAGTGCCCCTGATAATGCTCATTCCTGGGGAGAAAGCAAACCGGCTTCCCCAGGGGCAGCCCCAGAAGCCTGTGTTCGAGCCCGGGCCATGGCACGTGGCGGCTGTGACTCCAGGCCAGTGGTTTAGTGTCTCTGAGTCTCAGCTTCCTCTGCTGACAAGGAGAAAACAAGACCCCCTGGTGGGCTACGTGCCGATTAAATAAGGTGACGGCCCAGCGGCTTAGCACGGGGCCTGCAGCGCAGCGAGCGCTCAATACTAGCAATTATTGGACTTCTCGCTCCAAAACCCACACACCCCCGAACCCACGTAGCCACACAAGCCAAGGCAGCTGGCATCTCAGCGCCTCGGCTTGCAGAGCTTCTGCATCTCCCCCTTTCTGAATATTTTGCATCCTTTGCAAAAGGACAGCATAGTTGGCGCTTAGGGGGACCCGAGGGCTGGTCCTGAGGGAGCCGAGGCCGCGGGGTAGGACTGACTGCGTGGAGGCGGCTGAGGGCAGACTCGGAGGGGAGTCCTTAGAGGCTGCCCAGCTACCTTCAGGGTGAGGCCAGGTGTGGCGCCCCACCCCCCTCCCTAGAAGGTTGCTGCCGGTGGGAGCAGGTGGAAGCGGGTGGGAGCAGCTACTTGGGGACCCCCCTCCTCCCATCCGCCTGTTGTCATAACAACTCTGTAGGCGCCTCCAGAGGGAGGCTCTTTGAAGCTTATTTTTAGTGCCTGTCGCCTTAACAACCAGGCTGGCTGGAAACCTCACAGCACCTGGGCCTCCTGGAGATGGGCGGGACCTCCTCGCTGGCCTCCCATTGGCCCAGGGAGCAGGGGCCAACTCAGGGCCCTGCCCACCCAGGGCCCACCTGAGCCGCTTTAGGGAATGGAGCACCTGGGGTGCAGCTGAGGGAGGACCGGGCAGGCTGGGGTGCCCTCCGCCTCCCACCATGGACCCAGAGTCTCTCCTGCTGGCCACAGGAGCCTAGGGAGCCGGCAGCAGCCCCCCAGCCTTCACAGACCCACCCATATGGTTGTCAGCAGGTGAAAGGGGAGCTGCGCCTGGCAGCCACACCCCGTCCAGCCCCAGAGCAGCCCCCAGGGCCCTGTCCCAGGAAGCCAGACTCCCCAAGGGTCCCTGCTTGGCTGACGGAACCCCGTGCAAAATGCCTGTTCGAGCAGCGAGCATTGCAGGACGGCGCCATGCAGGTGGCCACCTGCCTGTTTTCCTGATGGCCAGGCTGGGCCTCACATGCTCCAGGAGTTGGCCGTCCCCTGGCTAAGGGAGTGGGTCCTTGGGTTCCTCTGGGAGTGGCCGCGGCAGGGCCCCCATCCAGCAGCGGTGGGGGTGTTACAAACCTCACAGCACCTGGGCCTCCTGGAGATGGGCGGGACCTCCTCGCTCGTAGGACAAGAGATCTATCTGTACTGACACAAATGGACTAGGCTGCGTCTGTAGAAGGGCAGGCTTGCACAGAGGAGAGTGTCGAGAGGGTGGGCAGCTGTTCTGCCCCAGCAGGCCGGGTCTCTGCTGTCCTTGGGAGAGTTGGGAGAGCTGCTCCCCGTGGAATCTTGTCTGGTGTGGAGCTCATCACTTCCAGCATCTGGCTGGGTCCTCCACAAGGATCCCGCTGCTCTGCCCCACCCCCAGTCTCCAGGGGCAGGTGGTACCCGCGGGTGCCCCAGGACTCAGTCAGGAGGAGCGAGGCCTGGGCTCAGGCCCAGCTCTGCGCTGGACCAGCTTTCATGGTCCTTGGTGCCCATGATTCCCGCTGTGGAACCACGAGCACCAGGCTCCAAGTGCTAGGTCTGTTCCGGACACCAAAACGCAGCCGTGAGCAGGTGCAGGTGGGAGCATGTGCAGGGGCGCCCGCTGTTCCTGTGCATGGCGGGGCCCGCCTGCCCCAGGGCGCGGATGTTAAAGGGGATGCATCTGAAGCGCTGGAGTGCTGGGCTCGGAGTCCGGGAGAGGCCGGGGAGGACAGAGCACGCCATCTGGACCGCTGGGCTCATGAGGCGCTGTGGGGATGGGTGGGGGCGATTCTTAAGTTGCCAGCAGCTGTGGCCCAAGTCCCCTGCTCCTGGGAACACATGGGGCTCCCTTGCTGTTGCAGGAGGTTGGCTTGGCCTCTGGCTCCTGGTGCCACCACCTCCTCCCATGCCAGGGCCAGAGGGGATCTCTGCCACTTCCTGTGGCTATTCGTTCCAGCTCCACTCTGAGGCAGCACTGTGCATGGAAGGTGTGCGTGGAATCCTTGCCAGGAAGACCTGACCTCCATGGCACCAGAGAGCCTCTGTAACCCTGGGGAGGAAGGGTAAGGGGGAGGGTCCTAGGTACTCTGGCAAGGAAGGTAGTGCTCCTGGAGGCCTCCCTGGCAGAGGTGGCCTGTCTTCAGTTATGTCTCTGTTTCCAGAACCTCTGGTTTGACCTGCAGCAGCGCCTGTCAGATGAAGAAGGGACTAACATGGTGAGGCCCAGCCCACCTCCCCACCCTTCCCTGTGGCCACGGGCATCCCCACACCTGGCCAAGGCTGTCCTTTGAGAGCAAGATTTGATTAGAAGCAGTGTGCCCCGAGCGACCCTCTGCGCTGGTGACGGGTCTGCTGGTCTTGAACTTTGTCGCCTCCCAGACACTAAGTCCGGCCTTTCCACTGCAGACCCCTCATCTGTGGGGGCCACTTCCTGCATCGGACTCCTGGTTCTCTTTAGCCAGTCTGCACAGGCCAGAAGATTGTGGGGTGGCCTTATTTTTAACATGCTGCCTGTCCTCACTGAAGGGCGGCCTGGGGGTCGGGGGCTGTGCCCTGGAGCCAGGTGGAGGGGAGGCAGTGGCCAGGCCCGCGGGGGCCCACGCTCACTCACCTGTGGCCCGCAGCACCTGCAGCTGGTCCGGCAGGAGATGGCCGTGTGCCCAGATCAGCTGGACGAGTTTCTGGACTCCCTGCGGCAGTACCTGCGGGGCACAGCCGGGGCCCGGAACTGCTTCCAGTGAGTAAGCCCGGGGCGGGACCTGGCGGGCTCAGCCTGGGGTGGGGGGCAGAGCGGGAGCAGCCTCGCCCGAGGACAGGCCACACTGCTGCCGGCTCCAGTCCTGGTTCAGGGCTCTTCCTGGTGTGCAGCAAACACGGCAGGCGACCTCAGGCCTCAGCCGGCCCCAGTGTGTGGCCTGGAGCCCTGGCTGCGAGGGCTCAGGCCAGGGTGTGTACACAGTTGGTGCCCATTCAGTGCGAGCTGCTCCCTCACCGCTGAGGCCTCTGATGTCTACGATGCTCCTTGGCAATGCTGGGTGGGGCAGCCATGGCCATGTCCCTGAGGCCCACCGTGCTGGCAGCATGAGTGGGCACAGACCGCTGGGCACGTGCCGTGGCCCAGCACACCCCTGGGTGCTCAGTGGCAGTGCCTGTGCTCTGCGCCATCTCTGCCTCCCTTCTTGGGTCCCCAGGAGCACTGTCCCTTGAGAGAACAGCCCTCCCCCTGCTGCCTGGGGCCCCAGCCCTGAGCCAGGCCAGCAAGGCTGCTGCTCACTAAGCGTGCGGCAGACAGGGCTGGAAGGGGCAGGCGTGTGCCAGGAGCGAGGCATGGCCTCTAAGGGGAGGGGGCAGATGGCAACTGTAAGGTGCCGTGTTGGGAAGAGAGCAACAGCCAGTGTGGGGGACCCGTGCTGTAGGGAGCAGACCAGGGTGGCGGGCAGGACCCCAGCCTTAGGATTTTGTTTAAAATGTTTGCATCCGTGTTCAGCAGGGAAACTGGTCTATAGTTTTCTTCCTTGGTGCTGTCCTTATTCGGCTTTGGCACGGGTGTGGGCGCTTTCCTCCTCTCGATTTTTGGGAAGAGTTTTAGTAGAGTAGGATGACCCCGGCACTAGGGACGGCCAGCAGGCAGGTCTCGCTGCCCTTGTGTGTGTGAAGAGGGCTCGGGGTGCAGAGCAGGAGTGAGCAGGCAGCTGGGGAGGGCTGACTGGCTCGAGCGGGGCTGGGGGCTGCCAAGAGATGGAACCCGAGATCGTGAGCATTAGAATCCCTGTGGAGGATGGTGTGCTAAGCAAAGTGGGGAGGGGGTCAGGGTCCATGGGTGTCACGCAGGCCCCTGGGGCCACGCTGAATTTGAGATGCTGGTGGGAGCACCCACACCCAAGTGTGGAGACTGTGGTGAGGGCGATTGGGGGCTCGTGGCGTGCAAGATGGCGGCCGAAGCCTCAGGAGCAGCAAGCCCCAGGTCTGTCCGTCCCTTGCACCCAAGCCTGCATCTTCCCACCCTTCCAGAGGCGACGCTGGGTGCTCAGATCACTCAGGAGGAGCCGAGCTCAGGTCAGGTGACCTTGGTCCCGAGACAGGCCCTGTGCCCCCATCCTCATGACGAGCCCACAGCCCCATGTGTGATCACAGGCTGAAGCGTCACGAACTTCTGGCATCGGCTTCCATCCAGTGTGCAGGACCTGGAGTTGCTGGTTTGGGGGAGGCGCAGGGGATTCTAACAGGATTCGAACTGAATCCTCCTTGAGGGATGCCGGGTTCAGCAGGTGGCATGGGGGGTGGTCACTAAACGTGGGGTGAGTAGCGGCAGGATCACCAGTGTGGCCATCACTGAGTGGGGCTAAAGGGAGATGCTTTTTTATTGAAAGGGATTTTCATTGTAATTTTCTCAAGAAACTTGCCCCAGGTGGTGGGGAAGCTCCAGAACTTCATCAGAGGGCAGCCTCAGGTGGTGGCCAGAGGGTGTCCTTTCCAGGCCTCAGGGCCACCCCGTCCCCCTAGGGCCCACAGAGCAGCTGGAGGGAGAAGGTGGGCATGCCCAGGGGGCCCCCCGGGGCGGCACACTCATCTGGCCTCTTCCCTGCAGCATCACAGGTGTGAGGCTCTCGGACGGCTTCACCTTCGTCGTGTATGAGTTCTGGGAGACGGAGGAAGCGTGGAAGAGGTAGGTCCCTCGCCGTGGCAGCCAACTCGGTGAGGTGCCAGGAGATGGGCTGCCTCACCCCTGCGTAACCTTGTGGGTTCCCCCCAGCCCCCTCCTTGGAGAAGATGGGGGTATCCAGGCCCCAGTAGCACCCACCAAGCAGGCTGCTGGCCTCTTGTGCTGCATCCTGCTGATGTAGGCATTTGTTGAGAAGATATGACCCAATTCCCCAACTCCGGTCAGCCTGGGGGTCTGAGCCCCCGGTCACTCCTGCCTGAGAACTGCTGTTCTGAGGGACAGATCCCACTGCCACCCCTCCTGTCCTCACCACGTCCAGCTTATTCTTCAGGGTTGGGCTTAAATCCCCCAATGCCTCCGGCCAGCTCTGCCGCCTCCATCTCACGGCTGCAGGTGCACCCCAGAAAAGGCACATCTACATCCCCATGCACTGGCCTCACCGAATGTTCCCAGGCAGATTTGCTGCAGTCTGTGGGGGCTTCTGCTGAGGGCCCCACCCCCAGGGGAGGAAACTGCTATTTGCCCCAACCTACCACAGCCTCCCACCCCAGAGCTAATGGGGGTCCTCGGCTTGCAGGCACCTGCAGAGCCCTGCGTGCAAGGCATTCCGGCATGTCAAGGTGGACACCCTGAGCCAGCCTGAGACCCTCTCCAGAATCTCAGTGCCAGGTAGGCAGAGGGCACAGAGACAGGGGGAGTCAAGGAAGCCCCCCATCCTGTGCTTCCAGGGGAAATGGCTAGAGGGAGAGCAGCCCGCATCTTCAGGCACCTCAGCTCCCTCACTGCAGAGTCAAGCCAGCTCCCCCAATGGAAGGTGGCTGTGCAGCCACAGAGCCACACCTTGGGTGATTTTCTGGGCCCCTGGATGCATCTCCTAAGTTAAAGACAGGCCCACCTTACCTCTCCCAGCGTGGGGTGAACAGCCGGGTGCTCCCCACCACAGGGTGAAGGGAGTGTGCTTGTAGTCTGTCCCTGCTGCCATCTCCTAGGACCCAGTTAATGATGTCTCCCCTCCCCACCCTAGCCGTGTGGTGCACCGTGGGCCGAGACTGAGAGCCCGAAGCCCTGCTGCCCTGACCTCTTCTTCAAAAAGTATCCTATTTTCTAGCAACTTTGGTATACAAGCTGTGTTTTCAAAATACTTCCACATAAGAATGTATCCTGCTGTGTGAATAAAGGGGACCCCCCCCTGTATCCCCAGGAGCCACTACCCAGCACACCTCTAATGCATGCTGCAGTCCCCTAGTGGTAGAAATAAAGTCAAAAGGTGACATAAAATGTGTGTGTGATCCAAGCCCTTATACGGTATGGAGAATCTCAGTGGAATATCTTAGTTGACAGCACGGACAGACCTAGAGGTGGCTACCTTGAAATCAGCCAAAACGTGACAGACTTCAGGTGTTTCCGGTCATCTGCAAAACAGAAATACCCAAAAATCAATTACAAGCAAACACTATATAAAAATTTGAACTCAGCCAAAAGACGATGATGGGTATCACAGAGAAGCAGGGGGAGCAGCAAATGGAGTCTGGACATGGATGGTTTGGTAGTTAAGTAAAACTGAGAAAATACACTTTTAATTGGGATGGTGTAGATACAAGAATTTACCTCATAAATATTTCTCTAAATCATTTTAGAGAATCATGGTAAGAGCAAATCCATGAAAGCTCTTACATGTACATAAAATTTATGATTAATTCCAATGTAAGATTTAAGGCATATCCTATAAAGCATTTTTCCTTGAAGACTCATTACATAATGTGGTTTAGAGTTGTATTCCCTCCTTAGAAATTTCTTTGTCTCTGATTTTGGATAGTTTGATAAAGGTGCATCTAAGTCCCTATTTGTTTGTACATAAGAACTTAAGCAGAATGCCACTTGCTGGGCTTCCATATTGAAGCTCTTGTTATTTTTCTGAATGGGGTTTCAACTCCTATTTCTTCTTCCCCTTCTGGAGGCCCAGTCATTCTAGGGTTTCCTCTTCTAATTGAGCCCAGCGTTTCTTGTAAAGTTTCCCCATCTTCCTCCAAATGTTTGGGCTCAGACATGCTGACGGCCACACTGCCCTGTCCACCCACTGAATCGTACACTAAAGTGAGTCTACGTCAGTTTTTAAAATGTGAACTAAATCTAAAAACATGTGGGCTGAAAAAAAACCAAGGGACGTTCTATCACCATACCCCCCAAGACCAGAGGTGACGTGACCCTACCTCAAAGGAGGTGTCTTCAGACATCAGCTCCTCCTGGCTGCAGCATCGCTTCTTTGGGTGGCAGGGGGTTTTCTCCAGGAAGGGGAGCCATGACCAAGTCCAGCAGCAGCAGGATAGCCCGGGCAGGGCCAGTGCCCCGAGCACAAGGACACCACGCCACCTGCTCCTCCCACACCCTCCAAGTCCCCTCAGCTCTGGAGGAGCTGGGAGAGCCTCAGAGCAGAGTTCTCTGAGCTTCCAGGCTGTTCTGGTCCAGCCAGGGGGAAGGGAAGGGAGCTCTCCACACATCCTACTTTGGAATGTGGGCCCAGTGCAGGCTATGTGGTCAGCTGTGTGCTAAGTCTGCCTGGGCATGGACAGGATTTCAGTGTTCCCTGAGGCCCAGCTCGGGACCACCCTCCTTTGGGCTCCCACCCACCGTGGGGTGCCCTCTCTTGGCAACTTTGACTGTGACACTCCAAAACAAGGGTCCTGGGCCTCAGTCTCAACCTCTATTGTAGGCTGAGCTGGCCACTGGCCCCTAGAACCTACAACTCTGACCTTGTTTGGGAACAGGATCTCTGCAGATCCTAAGAGAAGATGTAATTAAGGTAAGGTCACATTGAATTGGGGTCAGCCCTAATCCAGTGTCCAGTGTCCTTGGAAGAGGGCAACATAGACCCACAGGGCAGAGGGTGACAGATTGGGGAAGGGGGAACAGCTGCAAGCAAGGAGTGCCAGCACCCACCAGGGTCTATCAGAGACAGAAGGATCCTCCCCTAGGGCATAGAAGGGGTCTGCCTGGCCCACAGCTTGATCTCAAGACCCCCAGCCTGAGCCATGAACATACATTTCTGTTGCTCTAGAGCGCTGGTTGGTGGGGATCATGATGGCAGCCCAGTGAAGAGAGGGGTTCCCTCTCCTCACTGCTGCACCAGAGACCCCTGGGACTAGCAGAAACCCCAACAAGCAGCCTGACAAGACAAGGTATCAGGGTCTCTAGCATCTTTATAATGAGATGATGGGGGATACAGCACCTAGGGTGATCCCTCAAAGGAGCTGCAGGATGGCTGCCACTGTGCTCTGCCCAAAGATGAAGGTGCCCACCAGCACACAGACCACGCCCCAGACCTCCAGGCAGCACCTGCCAACCCAATAAGTAGGCATCAGTAAATAAGCCCGATTTTTGCCTCATCACAAAATCCCTTTGCTGGGATTCAAAGGCAGACACCCCCAAGCAGCCCCCAAAACCATACTTGAGGCCCAAGAGGGACAATAATTTGGAAACAGTTCAGAGTCTGCGCCTTGCCTACTAGGATGGGTTTCGGACACAGGATTAAAACCAACTCTTAGCCTTTCTCACACCATAGTCTCATCCTCCCCAGCAGTCTGAGAGGAAATGAAACAGGGGAGATGCACTAGTTTTGAATTGTCTTCCTTTCTGTTCTTTCTGTAGGGGAGTAAGGGAGTCAGAACCCTGAGGATACCCAGGGCGGGAGGCAGCTGGGGGTCCAGGATGGATGGTGCCAGAGCCCAGCATGGGGTCTGCTGTCTGGGACCCTACCAAAGACCCTACCTTGGAGCTGGTGCAGCATGCAACCGGGGCCCCAGTCCTGTGATCCCCAGAGTGCACTGACCACAGACCCTCCATGAGAAGGGAGGATGCGCGGAGTGTAAGCTGGGGTTCTGGCCTGGTTCAGCACCTGCTGAGATGCCCTCCCCCATGGCTCTCAGCGCCCACACCCTCCACTTGCGAAACCCTGCAAATGCCCAAGCTGGAGACACTCACTTGACTCTCGGCCCAACAGGCTCAAGGCCCATGGCACAAATGAGGCACAGACCTGCAGAGAAGACACAGGACACCCCGTGCTCAGTATAGAGCCCCCAGCAGCCTGAGCCTGAGAAAGGCAGGCCCACAGCCGCCATGCCCCGGGGCCCATGAGGAGCAGGCCTCTGCCCCAAAGTGTTTGCAGACTAGGCAGCTGGGCACAGTGGCCATGGGCTGTCTGTAGGGTCCCAGTTCAATGTACCCCCAAAGCCTCAGTCTCCTAAGACCTCAGTTTTCCAACGACAAGGACACCACCCCCCTCCACGCAGCAGCTCTGGGATGAGATGGGGCCTTGTGCCCGAGATGCGCTTCACAGCAGCAGCTACTACTGTTCTCTGTGCCTTCTTTTTCCTTCCACTAGCTTTGCTGGCATTTCATGCTAGACAGCCTGCAACTCCCAAGGCCCCGCCCCCTGCCCAAAGCTGCCCTGGTGCTCCCTTGCACTCGGGCACAGCACCACTAAAAGGCACCACCACCCAGGACATCAGCAAGGAGCCAACTTGTCTGGGCCAAACCTCACCCCAGATCAGGGTTCAAGGGTAGAAGAGACACCCTCATCTCAAAGTTCTTCCCAGGCCAAAGCCCTGCCCTCACGCCCCTGCACCGGCCCTACTCACGCAGCACAACAGAGCCCCCTCACAGCGGCAGGTGAGCCTGGAATCTCCAGTCCAATCTCACCTCATACCAGATAACCCTGGACTCCCGATTCACCCAAAGTCCCTGCTTCTCATGTCCGCCCCCCCCCCCCCACCACCTCCCTCCGTCCCTGAGCAGAAAAGTGCCTCCATGCACTCAATTCTGCACTTCTCCCCAAGGATAAAGTAGCTGTCACCACCTACTTGACTTGGGCCCCCGAAGCATGCTTCCTGCCCCCATTCCAGTCTGTGGAAGCCTCATATGCACATGCACATTCTTTCTGTGACTCAGTTGCCAACAGACACCTACTCTTCACCTGTCTGATATGAGTTGGGGCATCAGGACACAGGGTAAGGTTCCCCCAAGTTCAAGTGTGTTGGGCATGATCCTCCAAGAAATGAGATGCAGGGAGCACTCGTGGAGTGTGTACTGGCAGAGCACCTACTGTGCACAGGGCACCTACTGAATGTGGGTGTTTGGTGGGTACTGAGCACCTGCCCCACAGATTTGGGGTTTCTGGCCTCACACTCCTCCTCCAGGGTACCACCTCCCTGACTCAGCCTCACCGGGTATCCTGGTCGGGGTCACCTGGGGGTTACCTGTTCATCATCACTCACTACCACCACAAAGGGTCATAAGAGACCCTTCAGTGCACAGCAACTGCATTGGCCTCTGAGATTAGGGGACTGTCTGGGGTGTGTCTGAACCACATAACCTTTTCCAAAACAGCAACAAGCTATGGGGAGACTCAGCCCTGTTGCGCACCAGCCTCGGCCTTCCCACTGGGCAGAATGGGACCAGCCCCGTCAGGCAGAGGGCAGTGTAGAGAGGGCATCTTGGCCTCCTGCCTGACTCCCACCAGACCCGATTCCCTCAGAGACAAGCTGGAGAGGACACGAGGGGGCCACGGAGAGCTGGCACCTCACCTGGGAAGGTGAAGATGAAGAAGGAGCTGATGCCACCAATGATGCCGATGATCTCGCTGAGGTCGGGCAGGAACAGAGTCATGGTGAGCGTCACGGTGACCCACAGGACAGTCAGCGGCATATGGATCCATGGCCCTGAGGGATCAGTCAGGGCCCGGGGCACACAGGCCAGTGAGCAGCTCCTCTGCCAGAAATCCTGCATGACTGACCTGGAGATCAAAGCGCCAAGGTACCATAGGCTCTAGGGACTCCACTGCCTCAGCGCCCCAGGTTCCCTACTGTCCCCCCCACACACAGCTAGTGGGGCTCCTGTGCATCAGATGCTTATGCCTCAGGGATCCCACCTCTGTAGGGTTTATTCCCCCCCTACAGAGGTGCCCCTGGTGGACACTCAAGGCAGGTTCAGCAGCCACACCCAGGTCCTGACATTAGCATAGGTGGTGGCTCTGTGCAATATGAGTCTCTGCCTCAGTTTCCTCCTCTATGAAATGGTTCCATGACCCAGTAACAAGGGCGCACACATGCTGGGCAGACGCTGAGTTCGATAAATGTCGATCCATGTCCCTGTGAGCCAGGCCTCACCTCCCCAGGAAGAGCACGATGGGGTAGACGGTCACGATGGAGATGGCGAAGAAGACCCGGGCGACTACAATGACCACATCGTTGCCAGGGTAGGACATCAAGATGTCAGCAGAAACTTCAGTTCCGAAAGTCAGGAAGCCATAGACCCCTGAGAGGCAGGGAGGGCAGAAGCATAAAAGCGATGCAACCCTTAAACCCAGCACGCTGAGAGCATCCCACACCAACCACCTCCAGCTTTCCCTAGGAAGAGACTGAAGGTTCTAGGAGGAGTCTCCCTCTGCTATTTCCCAAGAGTTTTGGTCCTAAGACAACATGACACTCAGTTCTTCTGACTCAAAACCCCTGCAGAGCAACTGTGGCTACTGCTTTCAAAAAGCTCCCAGTGTTGGTGGAGGGGTCACGCAGAGACTGACCGCTGGCTGGGGCAGGCAGTGCTTAGAAGACTGCACAAGGATCCTGGTGCCCTGTGTGTCCTACCTGTGCCAGCAGCTGGTAACGAACCCATTTTCCAGATGGGGAAAAACAAGGCCCAGGGCATCACACAGCTTTTTTTTTTTTTTTTTTTTTT
>PVHY01020879.1:0-24832 GCA_004024945.1 Uropsilus gracilis
AGCGGCCAGAAGTGGGAGTTGGAGGAGAAAGCCCCCTGGAAGAGTGAGCTGGAGGGGACGAGGAGCCATGGCGGCCGGCAGAAGTGTGGCCAGCGTGGAGAGTATGGCGTTGTAGCAAGGTGCTGTGGGGAGCTGGTACCTAGAGACGGCCAGCGATTTGGAAAGCTGGTTCCTTCATCAGCCACCGTGGAAGAAGCTTGAAGCACCTGGGAGAAGTCGAGCAGCGTGGAACACCGAGAGAAAAGAAGGTGCAACTGCTAGGCGCAGGTGAAACGGACCTTGGGGTTTGCAATTTGGAGGCTTTTGCCTCTCCCTTCGACCCGATATCAGTGTCACTTATATGTGGAATATAAGGAACCTAACCAAGGGTCAAAAAGACACTTTACCAAAGAGGAAATTCAAATAGTCAGCAGACACATGAAAAAATGTTAGTGTCACTTATAATCAGGGAAATGTACATCAAAATCACAATGAGATACCACCTCACACCAGTAAAAATGTCCCAGACCAAAAAAAAATGGGCAAAAACAAGTGCTGGCAAGGATATGTGAGAAAAGGAATACCTTTACACTGCTGGTGGGAATGCAAACTGGTCCAACCACTGTAGAAAGTTATGTGGAGACCCTCAAACTACTAAAAATAGAACTACCATTTAATTCAGCAATTCCACTTCTGGGAATATACCCAAAAGATGCAAAAACACTAGTATATAAGGACACTGTACTCAGATGTTCATTGCAGTACTATTTACAATAGCCAGGATATGGAAACAACCCAGATGCCCCAAAATAGATGAACAGATGGGAAAAAATGTAGTATATTTATACAATGGAATATTATTCACCAATCAAAAAGACAGACATGTCATTTGCAACAACATGGATGGAGGTAGAAGGAACCATGTTAGCAGAAATAAGCTAGAAAGAAAAAGACGGCGTGTGCTTGTAAGAGGCAGCCTAGGAAGCCATGGTGGGGACCAGGAATCACTGTTTGAGTCCTGCCTGGGGTAACATAGCGAGACCTAGTTCCAAAAATAACAGCTGGGCGTGGTGGCGTGCACCTGTAATCCCAGCTACCTGGGAAGCTGAGGCTGGGAATTGCTTGAGTCTGTGGTGCCACGGGCAACGTGAGCCTGAGGTTCCACAGGCAAAAATAGTGAGACCTAGTCTCAAATAAATAAATAAATAAATAAATAAATAAATAAATAAATAAATAAATAAACAAACAAATGATCAAATAAACAAATAAAATTGGAAGAAGAGAACTATTGGATGGTCTCATAGGTGGAAGATAGGGAAAACAAACAAAAGGTCAAGAAAAATTAAAACTAACAAACTGACAAAATAACTAAAGTATGCAGCAAGGAAAGGGGTAGGAGGGTGAGAGGGAAAAATAAGGGGAGGGATGAGCACAAGAGATCAAGAGGATTCATGGGTGACAAGATGGTAGGAGAACCTCTGGGGATACAGTGATATAAAATATATATATATGTGTATGAAAACAATAACATTTTTTAAGGACAAACTTTAAAAGCTGGCCATGGGTCTGAGCATCAGGGAGTGGGGGTAGGGAGTGGGGATAGGGAGTGAGAGGGAGGGGGAGGGGGAGGGGGAAAGGAGAGAAGGAAGGGTGGGGAAGGGTGAGAATAGCCAAGGGAGAGCACATTGGACTGTGGTGGAGGACCATGGGTGCTCTGATGGTGGGAGACCCCCATGACCACACCCAAGGGAGAAATCCTATATAGTCAAAATATTAACAAGCACTTCATTAAAACAATATATACAGAATAAACTCATAACCAACATCATACCCCCAAAATATCATCAATTTTCTAAATAAAGACTGTAAGCACTTCTAATATTAAACAACCATCTGTGTTCATTCATTCCCTCATTTTCCTACCCACTTATTCCAGGTCAGGATCACAGTGGCCTGAGCTTCTCCCTGCAGTGCAGGGCACAAGGCAGGAGCCCACTCTGGACAGGGCACCCCTCCATGGCTGGCCACCCATACCCACATGGACCAGGGCCATAGAGACAGGCTGTGAGTCTCACCCACCTCCTTGGGTGTGGAGGAGAGGAGGAGATTGAGTCCCCTGAGAAAACCCTGGCAGACACGGAGCAAACAGCCAACCCGGGCCAGCCTTCAGCACACTGTTCCCAGTGGAACCCAATGAATGGTGCCACCTGGAGTTGTGCAGAGAACTCCACACAGACAGCTGGGAACCCATTGTTTTTCTTTTCTCACCACTATAAAGAAATGTTGGTTAATGAAACAATGATACCGCAGGGTCTACTATGTGCTCCTGTGCCCAGATGCATGTGAAGGGGCCCATGGGCACTGCCCCTTCCCAGCTGACCATAGGGTGTCCTAAAGTCTCATCTCCCCACAGCTCAGAGGCCCTGGTTCCCATTTCCACAGGCCCCTATCACTCACTCTTCTCCCAAGACCTGCAGAGACACTGGGGGCCAGGTTGGCGTCCCTCCCATAGGCTCTTGCAGAAGTTGACTGGTCTTACTGAGATTCTCACTGTCCACTCCCTCTCAACTACATGTTTCCCTCCCCAGATAGCGTCTTGACTTAAGCCAGACACATCTCCTCTCCTTCTGCTTCATTTCCTACATTGTCCAGTGTGAGCCCCACGAGCATGAACGCATTTTTCAAAAGAACAAAATGGTCCAGAATGTAGTGCTTGGAATGCAGTGAGACTTTTAGATTAGAACTCCTTGCTACCTAGTATAAATACAGCTTCCTCATCAATATTGGCATAGGAAACCAAGTCATTTTTCATATAAGACACCAGTTAGTCTCAGTTGAAGTCACCTTCATCACCCACACACGATGAAATTCAGTCAGGAATTTCCTGTGGATGCTGCTGTGGCAGGAGCAGCCCAGGTCCACATCTCTGCCAGGGAGTTGCCCGACACCCACCTTGGACTGGGATATAATCACCACCACGTTAAGTCGCTGCTGCGGTGGAGCCCTGACAGTGGTCAGTCCTCACTCAGTCTCCTGAGTTGACATATCTCCGTTCAGCACTGCCCTGCAGACTATCTGATGTATTCCGACCACTGTCGAATCACGATCCTTTGACTATGAGTCAGTTCATCGATTCAAGCTATTCAACGAGTGAATGTGGAGCACCTGGTGTGTTCAGGTTAAAAAGACAGGGGTCGGGGATAGTCTGCCCCTGGGAGTTTCACAACACGGAGCCTCCAGCAAGATCTTGTCAGCCAAAAATTCCAAGGCACAATCTAAAAGGCAAAGGGCATTTATTTAGGATCAAAGCATTTTAAGGCTGAGCACATATTTGGGTGGAACAACCTAGAATGTAATTCCAGAAGTGACAACGTCAGGGGTTTTATGAGATGTGAAGAGGAAGATGATCTCAGAGGTTAAAGAAAAGTGATTTGTATTAATAAGCATAAACTATTCTTGGCTATACATAATTGGTTACTAATTCTCCCAAAAGGATGAAAAGGGAGCAGACTGTTCTGGCCTCCAGCTAAAAGTCCATGATCATCAGTTCTCAAACAATTGTTTGCCTGATAGTTTCATAAAACGACGCCGTGGGTCCCAGCCAGAGTCTCCAGGCACCCAAGTTGATGCAGTTCCTCGGTCACGGCCCCCAGCTCTGCTGGTATACAGCCTCACAGGGGTCAGTTTTGCATCAGCTCCTATGAGCAGAAGGTGTGTGAAGGAGGGTGTGGAGGAGGGCACTTGAGTTAGAAGTCAAAGGGCATTTTCTTAGAAAATGTTGGCACAAAAGAGAACAGTGCAACCCTGATGAGGAGAGCCCTGCCAAACAGGTGGCCAGGAAACAACTGTTTGCTCCCCTTCTCCTCTGCCCCAGGAGTCATGCCCTGAACTTTGCTGGGTGGTTATAGACCCACTTTAGAGATGGCACAGTTTGAGCCCAATACGTTTCCTCAGTTGGTTACTAATTCTCTCAAAAGGAAGAAAAGGGAGCAGACTGTTCTGATCTCCAGCTAAAAGTCCATGATCATCAGTTCTCAAACAACTGTTTCCGTGATGGTTTCGTAAAACAAAGGCCCCTTGGCCCCAGACAGGCTCTCTGCACTCAAGGTCATGCAGTTCCCCGTCACGACCCCCAGAGGGTGCCCTCCAGGTTGAGCTGTTGCTTTGTCCTGTTGGTCAATGTCTCTTGAGAAGAAAGCAATTGACTACTTTTGTACTTCTGTTTCCCCACAGGACCCAGAAGAGCAGGCAAGGCCCTCTATGCTGTGTCATCCAGTTGTATGAGGTTGAGGAGGGCCCGCCAAGTCAGCCAGGGCGCCGGGCTCAGGAGGCCTGTGAGGATGAATACGTCACAGCGAGTATTGAGCGCTATCGACAATGGTGCCTCACCCGCAGCCAGCACTTTTGGCAGTGCTTCTGAGCTCCTCCCCACATGATGTAGCAGGTAAGCATGACAGCGTCAAACTGATGCAAAGTGGGAGCACAGAGTGTGAATGTGAGGTGCCCCATCGGGATCAATGAGATACTTCACACGGATAGAATGAGCTGATGACAAGGACAAAAGCACTCCCCCTACCACCTCAGTTTCTACTTCACACAGCCTCCACCACCCGGACGCCTGGCCATCTGCTGAGGCTGCACACTTGCCAAGCTCACAGCCTCACAAAGTTTTGCTGCACGAATCAGTCTGATCAAGAACTTCACTTTATAGCTCGCAACTCCACTCCGGGAACCCTCTGCACGCCCCCAGTACCGGACCCTCTCCTTGAGGGTAGGCTGAGCCTTTGTGCTTTTCAATTTCTCTATTCCCACCTGCCACCAAAAGAATCAGATGAACCCAACATTCCCAGAATTCCAACCTCGAGTTCCATGGCTTAAGCTTGTTGTCACAGCTAGCCCTGCTGGCCATTCTCCTTCCAGAAGGCGCTGTGGCACAGAGAGGTTAAGTAACTAAAATAAGATCACACAGCATGTAAATGGCCAAGCTCCAATTTCAAATCTGGGTCTGACTGACTCTGGCATCACCTTAGCTGAAAACCACCTGTGACAGCAAACTTTACTGAGTCACAAGATGCCCAGTTATCTGGTTGAATGTTATTTCTGGCTGTTTCTATAAGGGTGTTTCCAGAAAAGATTCAAATTCAAAAACATAAACTGAGCAAAGCAGACAGCCTCGTCCAAGCTGTTGAAGGTACAGAGAGAACAAAAGGCCAGGGACCCTTCCCACCTGCTTGAGCAGGAAGCCTGAGCCTCCGCTACAGGACTCAAGCTGAACTTACAGCATTTGCTTCTCTTACTCAGGACTGAAGACTCAGCCTGGATGCCAGCAGCTGACTGGGGTCACCAGCGTGAGGACAGCAGACTTTGGGACATTTCCACCTCCATGGCCACACGGGCCAGTTCTCCATGACAAACCTCTCTGTGTCTGTGTATATGCATGTCCTGTTTTATATACATATATATGCCTAATTGGAAGGAGATATGTATATATATATATATATACACATATATACATATACACCTCCTTCCAATTAAGTATTTATGCATATACATGTATATATATATATATATATATATTTCATTATTTCTGTCTCTCTGGAGAACCCTAATTTACTTTTCAGACCACAAGCAGAAGTCATCTTTGGTATACCTTTTCAACAGTTCCCTAAGGTCAAGATGATAGAGTTAGAAGTCTGAATAATAATATAGTCATCCATCTAGTCAGTCAACATTAATTGCTATCCATTATATATATCAGTTTGCTATTTTTAATAGTAAATTTCTGGATGAAGACAGCTATACAGAATTTCCCTTCCCAAATTGCAATAAAAACCAAAAAAAATTATGTGATTAAAAAAAAAAAAAACAATTTCCCAGCAGCAACTCAGGAGGAAATGAAGACAGTCCCCCCTGCCCCAAATTCCTTTCAAATACCAGCAGCCAAGGGGAAAAGCCTGAGATTTCAGTGGATACAGGTGCTGAGTTCACAATGGTCATATCCTCAGGCCACCCCCAGCCCACTCCAAGTAACCATATTGGTAGGTCCCAAAGACCTGCTGGTCATAGGGAGAGAGAAGTGGTCCCAATAGGAAAGGAGCTGAAAGTGGGGGTAAAGTAAGACCACAGTTGAGCACATTGCATTAGGGACTGATCTGAAAACTTGCAGGAAACTGCCCTGCAGTTGGGTGTAGAGGTGCCGGAATGGGATATCTCACAGACTTTCCTTTCCTGAGAGGAAGTCGGGTAGCTGCACAAACATACCAGGTCAGGTTGATCAAACCTGTCCCCTCCAGCCTTGATGCCCTCAGGCAATAGGAAGGGCCATGTCTTCACCTGCTGAAGAAAACACCTGGGCCCCAGAGGGAGATCCTAACAAGTTACCCTCTTTAATTTCCAGCAAGCAGGTAACAAGTTACCCTCTTTAATTTCTGGACAAGTTGCTCAGCGTGTGCTTGATAACAAGATGGTGGAGTAGCTGTGTGAACAGGTATCTCAAAGAAGGGAAAGAAGGAGGGGGGGAAGAAGGGAGGAAGGGAGAGATACACCAGAGTTGTACGATGAGAAGATGAGAAGAAAGGCAGACCTGAAAAACAGGTGAAAAACATGAATACACTGAAATATAAAATATGCATCTCATACCAATCAGAATGATGGTCACAAAAGAGAATGTGATTGATGTAGAACTGGACAGTGGGGAGTAACTAGGGCTGCTGTGACAACGTATCCCCAAACTGGGTAGTTTTGAACAACAGAGCTGCAGTGTCTCACAATTCTAGAGGCTAGAAACCCCAAATCCAGCTGTCAGCAGGACCGGCTCCTTCTGGAGCCCTAAAGGCCTTTGTTCCAAGCCTCTCTCCAACTTCCAGAGGGGGGTATCCAGCCTTGTCATGTCCCTTGACTTGTAAACACCCCCATCTTAGCCTCACCTCACCTGGCTTTCTTTCTTCTGTGTGTCCCTCCTCATATAGGGGTGGCAGGCAGTGGGTTAAGGTGACTGTCATCCAGTGTAACTTCTTTCAATGAGAACATAACTGCAAAGATCCTCTTTGCAAATAAAATCACTCTCACAGGTTACCAGTGATGAGGACAATTAGCATATCCTTGGTGGGGAGGGGGAGGGAGGGAATCCAATTTCACCAGCATTGAAAATGTAGTTAAAACTAAGAGGGGAAAGATGAGAAACAGAATCAGTATTAGAATGTTAATACCCTCATCTTCATCTGAAAGGAGACACTTGATATGTCAAGACATGTCATGTGTAGAGATAAAGATGTATCCCTAAAATGTACATGGTAAATCAGTATAGTGTTATTTTTAAAAAGGCATGTAGTATAGATGTGTGCACACATATATAAAATCCCAATTTTTCTATAATCTCTTAGATTACAGGGAAATTTACAGAATGAACCTTCTCCATTGGGACAAAGAAACATTTATTTCCCAGTTCAACTTGAGTTTTTGTTTTTTTATAAAATCAGTAAAATTAAGGCTGGGTGTGGTGGTGTGTGCCTGTAATCCAAGCGTTGGGAGGCAAGAGGCTAGGGATTGCTTGAGTTCATGGTTTCTAGAATATCCCGCACAACATAGCGAGACCCGATCTCAAAAAAGCAGCTAGGTGCAGTGGCGGGTGCTTGTAATCCTAGCTACCTGGGAGGCTGAGGCTGGGGATCACTTGAGTCCATGGGATCAGAACTATCCCAGGCAACATAGCAAGACCTAGTCTCCAAAAAAAAAAAAAAATCATTCAAATTTAAATAAGATTTTTATCCTTTTCAAGAGTTGCTTAAGAGGTTGTCCTATTGTCAACTGTAGTACTAACTTCCTCTCTGACAACCCTCAAGACTGTAGAAAAGTCACAGTCTTCAGGCACATTTGTAGTTGCAGCAGCTCCCAGGGCACATATTTACTGCTTACCAGATAACTGATAAACTGGGTACATTGTTGCTAGCTACCAGCTGCCACGCAACCACAGCCACACCCACCTGCCTCTGGAACCTCCTCCCCCTGTAGGTTCACAGTGTCCAATTTTCAAGGACTGCCTTTTTCATTTCTTTTTTGCACCCAACACCCAACTCCAGGAGATTGACTGCGGGCATGGCTGATGAGAAGAGGGCCCAGCTGTCTTTGGATGCAGTGATCTGCTCTGAGAGGGAAAATGAATCCCTTCTTCATGCCTGGAACAGATACTCTACAGCTACATATCCTGACAGAGCAGTGTCACCCTGGACAGCAGGATGTGCTGTCAGCACCCCACACTCATCCTGTTCCAGTGGAGGGCTTTATTGCTGCAGATGAGTCTTGGGGCCCAGCTGTTGATGGTGGTTGCAGGCATGCTGGGCCACTCACAGACCATCAGCCTAGTGCCTCCTGCCCAAGCCCTGCCCACCATGCCAGCTCACCTCCAGCCCATTTGGCAGTAGCTTGGAGGAGCTCAGGGTTCAGGGAGGAGTGGCAAACAAGCAGGAAGTAGCCTCAGCTGCCAGGAAACTGGGGTCTCTTCTGCGTCTAACTGGCATGAACACGTCACTCTTTCCTAGCCATTTTCTCCTGGCACCCTGGTGACAGCCGTGTTATGTTCCATCCTGGGCAGCCAAGCTGCTGCTGCCCTGCTGACTCATCGCCAAGCCACCCGGTCGAGCATTTCCTCTTCTGGAAGGCTACTTGTGGGGAAACCCCAGCTCTGCTCATTGTGGCGCCAATGAGTTTTCCTTTTCCCAGAGTGTCATTGGGGTGCTCTCCTGCTCCCTGCCAGCCTGGGAGTCCCTGAGAGATGAGAGACAAGAGATGTTAGTGCAGGCTTGGGGGCCCAGGATACTGATAGGGGCGTATGGAATAGCATGGGCCAGTGGCCAGAACAGCAGGGAGGCACCCACAGTGCTGACCACTGAACGTGTTCTAAGTGGCTGTAACCCCAGGTTGGTACTTTCTGGGTCCAGATTTAGTGTAACTCCCTAATTTGGTATCCTAGGAATAACTCCTAGGAAGGAGTTGAGGAAAATAGCCATTTAAATTCTGACCTAAGGTCAGGCATGGTGGCGCATGCCTGTAGGTGGCAGCCTAGGAAGCCACAGCCAGGGCCAGGGATCGTGTTACCAGTGTGCTGGGGGCATGTAGTGAGACCTAGTCCCAAAAAAATAGCTAGACGTGGTGGTGTGTGCCTGTAATCCCAGCTACCTGGGAAGCTGAGGCCGGGGATTGCTTAAGTCTGTGGTACCCTGGACAATGTGAGCCTGCAGTTCCACAGGCAAAAATAGCGAGACCTAGTCTCCCTAAACAAACAAACAAACAAACAAACAAACAAACAAACAAATAAATAAATTCTGGCCTAGCTGTGGACTGGTGTAGACTTCCAGCTGGCTGGACCGCAGAGCTGTCACTGTGCTGAGCTGTCTCTCTCTGCAGAAGAGACTGAGGGAATAAGGTGGGTGACAGCTCCCACAGCCACATGGAGGCCAGGGTCCCGGTCCAGGCACTGTCCGACCTCCCTGGAGTGAGATGTCTGGAGGATTATATCTGAATTTTGCATTCTGTCCGAGCTTTTCTTGGCAAAGTTTGTGATCCAGTGATACAAACAGAGACCAGTTTAGAGATGGGCGCATGTCTGGAGGTGGTGAGATGGTGATGGACCCCACCCAGAGACCAAGCCAGGCACCCTTCTGGGGATGCCTGGGCCTGTGATGCTGAGGGAGAGGGGCTCATTGGAAAGGATTCTCGGAAATGCAGGAGGGGAGACTCTCCTCCACGTGATGACATTGGGGGCAAAGGACTGACACTACAGCCTCACCCTGGAGGTTTGGGAGACAGTAATGAACAGTTTGGCATTTTGCTTCTTTGGGTCTGAAAAGGTCTCTTTCTAACCTTCTGGAAAATCTCTGCAGAAAGGCTGTGCTTGGACCTGTAAATAGCTGTCCTGGCTTGCAGAGACGGGGTGGGGGAGATGAGAGTAGCAGGTACAAAAAAGGGGAAAATGACTGGAGGAAATCAGAAGGAGGGGGGCAGATGAAGGGTAGCAGGGCCAAGAGATAATTGACTGGAATGGAGGAAGAAGAGGAGGAAATGGGTGATAGGGAGAAAGGATAAGGCCATGATGAGAAAAGATGGAGCTTGAGAGTAGGAAGGAAGAAGGATGATGGAAGGGAGGGGAATGTGATAGGGAGGAGCCCTGCGAAGGAAGGGGTAGTGATGATGTGTCTTCAGGAACACTGCTACAAACCAAGAGGAGAAAAGAGGTCTGTAGCAGGGGCTTACCAATTGAAACAACCAGAACAGCTTCCCTGGAAGGAAATGTGGATGAACTGTTTGGATGGGACCCGTGTGGGAGGTAAGAATTTGAGGGAAGAAAGAGGCTACTTCCCAGTACCTTCTGGAAGGCAGTGAGATCTCAGGATAGACAGTGGTCATCCGGGTTTCCTGCCAAGACTGTAGTGAGCCTCCCTCAACAGTTCCCAGGGGACTCTGGGCAGGCAGGGTGGCCCATCGCACTTGGGGTTACTCACTTCTCTAGTGTTCACCCTGATAGGGAGTCAGGGAGACCCATAGTCACCTCCTGGTCACTATTCTAATCCTTCCATGTGGTTCTCAGAAGATATCGCATCTTTGCCACACATCTTAGATGCCATGTGCACCTGTGTGTATGTTCCCATGTGTGTGCCCATGTGTGTACACATATGTGTAGTGAGGGGGAACCCCCACATTGTTTAGATGTATAATCTTGGCAATCCCAGATAATTAGCAAGCAAACCAGAGGTTTATTCAGCTAGAAGTTATTCATGACTAATTCGAGAAATTGTATTTTCCAATCTGTAAGTCTGTTTGGCTTTGTCAATCCTGAATTTCACACCAGGGAGACAAGCACAACCAACCTGCAAATGCTAACATTAGCATTAGACATCTTAAAATAAACCTCTGGCTTTTCCCAAGATGGGTCCCCCAGCTTCAGTAATGCATATTTTTTCCTTCCCTCTCTCCACTTGACTGGACCCGAATGGAGAGTCCATGGACTGGACCTGGCAGCCAAGACCCCCAGCCACACCAGGCCTTAGTTCCCAACTCCTCTGGCTGCTGGCACCCCTGCAGGACTCAGTCTCAAGGGGTGGGGCCCAGGGGCCCCTCAATGCCCCACCCTCTGCCTCAGCCACCTAGAGTCTTGCCTCTCTGTGTGTGTCTCTCCATTTGAACTGGGGAGGGGGGGAAGGGGAAACGACTTGTCTTGCCTCACCAAGCTCTCCAGCTGGCCCTGCTCACCATTCACCTGCTCCTTTCTCACCTGTCCTTCTTCCAGCCTCAGTTTCATGGCTTCTCCAAGGCCCCTGCCCAGAGCTATAGCCCCCTCCTCTCTCCACCTTGCAAATGTCCAGCACTTCTCTATCTTGGGTGATAGCACTCCCAGTCCCTGAGCACTCCCAGTCCACATCCTCTGGTCTGCCTCCCACCTGAACTCATTCCTTCACCCAGAGGGTCCACCTGGGTCCTCTGGGCTGCTGATCCTGCCCCCAGCACACACTCTTCTCTTTCAGACATCTGGGATATTCCTGTCATGGATGCCCCTTGCTCATAATACATTACCTAGAACATTCTGCACCTTCATCTATTCATGTAATATGTAATGTAAATTAAAATTGAAATTTAATATCTATGCTATTATAGAATAAGTCACTAAGCAACAGATTCATATACTATGCTTGATATGTTAATATAATCCAGCAATCTATTATGCAAACTGCATTGACATAATGAAATATCATGTGCTTACTATATTAACAGGATGCTCCGTTGCACATAATATTATATAGCACTATGGTTAAATCTAGTGATTTATTATTTATCACCTATGTGCATACCTAATAATTAAGTAATTGTTCTGTGGAACTATGCATGGCATCTATAATCACAATACACAAAATATTCTTTTTTCTGGGCCTGCTGCTCTTCCTAGCCCTTTTTGTGCATTTTATTCTCACAACAGTTTGGCAACCTCGGGCTATTCTGCAGAACCCACACCTTCCCCACACCCCTTCCCCCATGGCTCAGTGAAAGGGAGTCTCCTCCTCCCCTTCCCAACACAGAAAATGTCTCCGGAGTCTTTGGCACTGAGTGGGCCTCTGAGTCTGCCTTTTCAAAAAGCCATCAAGATACTGTTGGGGTTTTTAAATTTTTTTTTATTTTTAATTTTAATTTAATTTAATTTTTTAAATTACTATTTTATTTTTATTAAATTTTTATTTATTTTTATTAAATTTTATTTTATTTTTATTAAATTTTTTAAATTTAATTTTTAAATAAATTTAATAATTTATTAGATTACTCACTGTGTTGCCCAGGATAGTCCTGATCCCATGGACTCAAGCTATTCCCAGCCTCAGCCTCCCAGGTAGCTGGGATTACAGGTGCCCACCACCAGGCCCTGCTGATTTTTTGAGACCAGGTCTTGCTATGCTGCCTGGGGTAGTCTTGAACCCGTGAATTCAGGCAATCCCAGGCAATGCCTCCCAGCACTTAGATTACAGGCGCGTGCCACCACACCCAGCTTTTGGGGGTTTTTTTAGTTAAACTTTTTTTTTAAGAGACTAGGTCTCACTATGTTGCCCAGGGTTGTCTCAAACCCACAGGCTCAAGTGATCCCTTGCCAGGTAGCTGGGATTACAGGTGCACACCATCATGCCCGAATTTCTTTAAGTTAAACTTACAACTTTTATTACTTTTCTTCATTGTTTATGTTTTATACAGTATTTCATTCTCATGTGTAGTCCCTCTCAATCTCCCACCACCATATCAGCCATGAATGGTCACTATGGTCCCTTGTGCTCTTTCCTCCCTGTTCCTGCTGTATACCTTAGATCTATAGTTTGCCATGAATTTTGTCTTTTATTTTTTAACACTTTTTGCATTTTCCTTATATTCCTCCTATAAGTGACACTATGCAGTAGTGTAAGTCACTTTCTGACTTACTTCACTAAAGCATCATCCCTTTCTGCTCCATTCATGTTGCTGTGAGTGGCATGAGTATCTTTTTGCTTGTTGAGTAATATTCCATTGTGGATATAGATCGCATCTTCTTGATCCACTCACCTATGTTGGGGCATTTAGGTTGTTTTCACATCTATGTAACTGTAACTACTGCTGCAGTAAACACAGGAATGCAGGTTTCCTTCTGAATTCATATTTTTGTGGATCAGGACACACAGCTTTACCTCCTGGTGCCTAAGAGCCTGGCAGAACTAAAGCCTGCTTCCAGCACTTGCCTGGGACACAGGGGCTGTTCTACAGCCGTGAGTTGGATCACACGTTGCCCACAGCAGACTCACACTTAGACCTGAACTCTGACATCTGAACCAACAAGCGGAGCAAGAATCGGTCCTGTTCTCTGCTACAGATGTGAGCTCAGCTGCAACTTTTGTATATTCTTTCCATCATTGTTCCAGTGCCACTTATTCTGTTAACTGACTTCAACACTTGGATGTTTCCCCAAAACTTAAACTTAAAAACAGGTGTTGAGGTGGGAGGGGCTGACTTGTCCCTGTGTTTCTCAGACTCACAGGAGCCCCCAGGACTGTACCAGACCCCCTAAGCCATGATTGGTCCCACACCACAGAGAATAACCTCCATTGCCTCCGTCTTACTCTCACTTGAGCCACCAGAAAGGAGCCGGGAGCATCCTGCACTGCCACACCCCTCCCCCCTTCAAGGATTTCTCAGCACCACCCAGAAGACCCACCAGGCAGGTCCCCCCCAAGACCCTCTTCAGAGGACCTGGCAGAGAACTTTACTCTTTCTCCCTAAAAAGCTGGGGTTGTGGGGGGTATGTGGGGACCCTGAAAAAGCTAACATTTTGGTGAATTTCTTTATAACTTCATTGTTCAGTTTATCTTTCTTTATAAATTTCCCCATTCACATCCATTAGACCCCCTTGTCCTTTTTCCCTCCCCCCCAACATTTAACCTCAGAGTGTTCAGTGTTTACTAACGTCCACTGGATTTTGTATGTATTTTACTTTACCAAGCTGCCTCCTGTGTAAATGCCCAGCTTTACTCCACATCATTCCCTTTAGTTGCCTCTGTAAATCACTGATTGCATCCTTCTTCGTGGCTTTGTAGTATTCCAGCATGTGGCTAAACCACATCTTCTTGATCCAGTCTTCTGTGGATGAACACACAACTCCATGCCCCACCACTGCAGACTGTGCTGCAATAAACATTGGTGTATGTAGCTTTTTGGGTTGATGGTTTTATGTTCTTTGAATAGACACCCAAGAGTGAATTTTTTGCGTGTGAAATTGTGTTATTCTGTGTCATCTGTGTCAAGGTGGCAGTGCAGTTCACTCCCATTGTCCCAAGCATTTCAGGGTCCCCATCACCACCCAGCATCACTGTCCCTGTGCTGCTCTTTCCAGTGTGTCTGAGAAGAAACATCTGTCTCCTGAGTTCTGCTTCTTGTGCCACTGACGCCGTGTCTTCCTCTGTGTCTGGAGTGAGTCCTTGCTTAGGACACACACAGGTTGTGCACAAACCTTTCTCCCTAGAGGTGGTCTTCCTTACCAGCCAGGATCCCCAGTACTCTGGAGTACTGGCCCGCATTTTATAAGACAAAAGTTATCTGTTCTAGCAAACATCCTGTTTCTCCCAGTGTTAGAGTGGTTGGAGCTTGATGGCCAGAGCCACCTCATAGCCCCTACCCCTGCCACACTGGGCATCATGAAAAAGCCAAGTAGCATGGAGAAGTAAGTGGTAGGAGCAATGGCAAGCCTTAGTTCCATTCCTGCCCCACCTGCCAGGGGAAGAAAGGGTAGCTTGCTATGAAATGGGGATACCAATATCACCTACCTACAAAGTTCTGAGAAAGCCAGACCATGCATGTCAAGAGAAGAATAGACTCAACCCTGCCAGCTTTCTAGAAAAGGTATGTGGTGCATGGGGCCACAACTGCTGTTGTTCTTCTTGTGGGTTGAACCCAGAAGGAAGAGTGTTAGAAAGATTTCCTCCTGACTTTGAAAACTAAAAGCAAATAGCTTCTCTGGTCAGTGATATCAGGAACATCCAAGTCCCTGAGGCTTAGCACATGGCAATGCCCCCTCCTCCCCCCAACCTGACTGGTTGGCTCTGCTTTGGGATGAAATGAATTTGGATGTGTCAAATTAGTAGAGATTGATTATGGGAATTGGAAATAAATTGACTAACATTAAATGACTAGTGAAATTCTTCGTGAACTGTACAAAAAACATTTTTGTCCCTCTTTTCCTAGGAACCAAAGCCATTTTGACTAAAATTAAATGAATGGCAGAAAGCTAATCTATAACCAATCCTAGTTACTGGTAAGATCCCAGGAAGATATTTAGGTTAACACCAGAGTTTTTGCTCCCCAATGTGCAAATGTAGGACACCCCCCACATCCCCAGCAATGCTTTTGTTTCAGTTTAACTTTTCTCACTCAACAATTTATATTCTTCTGGGTTTGGGGACAAGCTTTTATAATGCAGAATGAAATTCAAATTAGCTACCAGTAGGAGTTCATACCTTTAAACATCCTCTTCTCCCCAGCTACTCAATCAAACTTTCTCTTGTTTTGCTTTTTGACTTTTGGATCATTTTAAATTTACAAGTGAGTTTCAAAACAGCACCAAGCTTTCCCATATGACCTTCACCCAGGTATCAATTATTAACATTTTACTGCATTTCCCTCACTATTCCTCTCTAAATATCTACACATTTTATTATTGTCTAAACAATTTGAAACTTGCTGTGGAAAGGGAACTTCCAGGCACACTGGTTGCATCCTTGCTCAACATTCCATGTTACTAAACTTTTCAATGCTGTCTACCAACAGGAATGGGTTTCCTGCTAAACCTGCATGGCCTTCTCTGAAAACTATGCAGAGATGTGTTCTTTTTGTTCTCTTCTTTCTCTGATAACCAAGGCCAGTTTGCATAAATGTCATAAATAAACACTAAGGAATTTAATCTATAGCCAATACTAATTCTTGGTAAACAGCTTTTGCAATCCCAGCCTTCTTCCCTGTTCTTTTGTCCTTTAAAGCCACCTTAAACAAAGACCCAGCTGGACACAATTTGGGCTGACACCTGAGTCTGTAGTTCTCTAATTTGCACATCTAAAACCCCCCCTTCCCAAATAAATGCAATTATTTTCCTCCTCTTGTTTTTCTTCCTCATCAGCCCCCTGAACTCCTAAATAGTCAGCTTGCATTTTATTAGAGTAAGAAAATCCATGTCCACACTACAACACAATTACCAAATTCAGGTCATTTGCAATTGATGCCATAGAGTGATGCGATCTACAGTAAATATTTATTTTTTACTAATCATCACATCCAGTTCCTTTTGGGTGCTGTTTCCTTCAACCGAGATCCCACAGAGTACACAGTGAGGTTGCCTACATTCTTTCTCCTGGGGAAGCTGTCATCCTGTGTACTAAAGATGGTGGTTTTCCAGCTTTCTGGAGGTGCGAAGAATGACACTCATTGTTCAAGAGGGCAGGCCGCCTTTTTGAAGGTCTGAAATTTAACTTTTAACTTCAAATTTCACCTCCTGATGAGATTTGGGTTGTTTGTTCATTGGCAGGAATCATTGGCAGCAACAGCTTGGTGATGCCATGTTCTTCTCAAATGCAGTCAGAGCAGAGACCTCCTGTCGTTTAGTTCTATCATGGTCAATAGTCACTCCTTTCTCCCAGTAAGAAAACTGCCAAATTTTTGTTTTTGTTTTTGAGGAGTGATACTGATCCACAACACTGTATATGACTTAGGGGACTAGGTTCACACCTCTCAGGTGGATGTCACCACACCACCCAGCACCAAAGCCCAGTAATCCTTCACCTCCATGAAGGCCCCCTCTCCCCCACTCCTTGGTCCCCATTCCCCCTCCATTCTCCTCCCTCCCTTCCAGGGGTTTCCCATCTGCTCTTGGATTTCTAGCCTGCCAAGTTTCTAAACTTCTTTTAAAGGAAAAAAAAATCATTGTTTTAAAGGAAAAAAAAAAAAGACTAGCTCCGATCTAAAGACATGGACATATTTATAAACTTAACATAATTCCCCCCAAATCCCCTCACAAATTTCCTTCCTTCAGAAGTAGACATTTAAGTTCATTCAAAATAAACAAGCCAGTATGGGACCAGAAAACTTGAAAAGAGGAGAAAAATGGGGAGGAATTGGTCTCCTTGGTCCTTAAAACCTGTCCCACTGTCCTGGCGGTGGACACACAATGGTCTGTGATTAGACAGACAGGAGATCCAGAAAAAGCCAAATATTGCTGGGCCCTTAATATGGGATGTGGCCACTCCATCTGCAGCTGCAGGTAGCTTCAGACAGGCCTGGGCAGGT
This sequence comes from Uropsilus gracilis, assembly GCA_004024945.1. NCBI lineage: Eukaryota > Metazoa > Chordata > Mammalia > Eulipotyphla > Talpidae > Uropsilus > Uropsilus gracilis. Next base: position 17,308 of record PVHY01020879.1, read on the forward strand.
GGAGAGCCACGGGGGGGATGCTGAGCTTGGCCCACATCACAGCATGGCCCATCAAGATAAACTCCGAGGCACCAGAGTTTGTGCTTACTGAGGTAACAGGGCTGACATCACTGCTCTTGTCTGAGGGGCTGGGGCCCACAGGTCTTCAGATGTGTATCATCTGCCAAGCCTGGGTCAACACTTTAAAAGGAAAATAGGAAAGTCCTGTAAAGCTCTGGCCCCAGGCCCTCTTTCCCTCTCCTTCTCATCCCTCACCTGCACGCCCTCCCACTCTCTCCCTGGCCTCTGGAGGAGGGTGGCCCACCTGATGCCCATAGGCCCCCATATGCCTGTAGGGCAGCTATGACCAGTCAGGTGCTGCTTGAGGAAAGCAAGGCAGGGTGTTCACTCCCAGCCTCTTCAGCCCTAGCCCTGGGCTCCAGGAGCTGGTCTAGCCTCCCTCTCTCTTCTGGGTTTAGGAAGCGTTGCTTCCTCGGCCTCTGGGGCTTGTGGGTGATGACGCTATCGATGCTGCTCAACCTGACACTTGCAGAGACCCCTGGGAGACCCTTGAGTCAGACACGCCCTTGTAATTAGTCCCTTTGTACTGAGTTACCCTAATTCCAGCCTCTCTGCTCACCTCTGGGACTCTTAAGAACAGGACAGCTGGAACACACCAGATTGTTGACTGTGTCTCCAAAACCAGAAGAAAAACAGAAAAAGTGAATCACTGTTAATATAAACAACAACTTCCACCTGGTGTCCCAAACCAACGCACCGCACTAGGGGAAAAAAAGACAAAAGTTTGGAGATGTATTTGTAGCTCGTGACACAGAGTTGGTGTTCATCTCCAAAATACTTGGGGGTAGGGGGAAGGTATCAGGCCCCAAGACAAGTAGGAAAAGGGGGGCAGCTCACAGAATCAGAAATGCAAGTAGCAGGCCGGGCATGGTGGCGCATGCCTGTAGGTGGCAGCCTGGGAAGCCACGGCCAGGGCCAGGGATCGTGGTTCGAGTCCTGCCAGGGGCATGTAGCGAGACCTAGTCCCAAAAAAATAGCTGGGCGTGGTGGTACACGCCTGTAATCCCAGCTATCTGGGAAACTGAGACTGGGGATCGCTTGTGTCTGTGGTAACCCAAGCAACGTGAGCCTGCGGTTCCATGGGCAAAAATAGGGAGACCTAATCTCAAAAAACAAAAGAAAGAAAGAAATCCAAGTAGCTTCTCCATACATGCAAGTGCTCATAATTGGAGATGTGAACTTGAAAACCACCCTGGGAGACCATTTTTCTGGATCAGATTGGAGAAATTCCAAAGCTTGACACAACCAGCTGTGCTGGAGAAGCAGAGGTCAGTGCTTCCGCGGTGGGCCTGCCAAGTGACGCAACCAGCCACAGCAAGAGTCAGCAGGATCTCAAGGCACTTTCCCTTTGACCCAGCAACCGGGCTCCTGGCCGCGTGCCCGACAAACACCAGCTGACATATGAAAAGGTTTTTCACTGCAGTGTTGTTTGCAATACCCCAAAAGGTGGAAACTCCCCAAATGTCCACATCTAAGGAAGGGTTGAGTCAACATATGATTTATGCACTCAGTGGAAGAAATTGACTGGTTTTGTTTTGCTTTTCTAAATGAGGAAGCCCCCTGTGTACTAAAATCCAAATATCTGCTAGATGAAAAAGAAGCCCTCTGACACTGCTAGTGGGAATGTAGGTCCATTGTGGAAAGTCAAAATGGAGGTTTCTAAGAGCACTGAAAATGGATCTGCCGTATGACCCAGAAACTCTACTCCTAGGAACCTACCCCAAAAAACAACAAAAATTTAATTGGCAAGGAAACCTGCACTCCTGTGTTTACTACAGCACTATTTACAATAGCCAAGATATGGAAACAACCTAAACGCCCCCAGATGAGTGGATCAAGAAGATGCAGCCTGTCTACACCATGGAATACTACTCAGTGATCAGAAGAGATACACTCATGTCATTTGTGGCAACATGGATGTAGCTGAAAGAGATTATGCTCAATGAAATAAATCAGAAGGAGAAAGACAAATATCAGATGGTCTCACTTATATGTGGAATAGAGAGAAATCAAACAAAGGGCCAGACAAAGACAAACTGTGAAAGCTGACCATAGATCTAAGGCTTGGGGTGGGGGGGGAGGTGAGCAAGTAGGAGGATGGTGGGAGAGGGAGCAGTGGTGGGGGGAAGAGCACAATGGATTATGGTGATGAACTGTGGGTGCTTTGGCAGTAGGAGAACTGAGGGGAGAAATCTTCCACTGTCAGGAAAGTAGCATGGCTGTAAGAATGGGCATTTCATTAAAATAATTTTAAAAAGTATCTCAATGACATACAACTGAAAACAGAAGCACAATATATGGTATAATTTCTGGTGCCAACTAAGAAAGCAGAAAATAAAAACATGCATTTCTATTTTCTTGCATTTGCCTAAAGACACATGGATGGGAGACCATGAAGCTAATAATAGCAGGGAGTTGGGCTGGAGGCAGCACTCTGTCTGGATGGTTGGGTAGGAACGAGATTTCTCAAGCAGGACCTTCCGAATTGGCTTCATTTTGAGCATTCCACTGAGTGCAATTGCTGTTCCAGACAATGAAAAGATAAAAGGGGGCCAGGAGGAGACAAGGAAGGTGATGAGGGAGGAGGTGGGAAAAAGACCTGGAAGAAGACAAAGACCAAGGAGAGGAAGATGAAGGAGAAAGAGATGGAGAGATCAGCCATGTTGCTTGAGCTCCGAGGGCTGGGCACATCTCAACAATTGTCTCTCTGGTTGTGAGTCACAGCCTGGGAAGCTCTGTATAGGCAAAGAACCCAGGCCAGATTGAAACAGACCTTGGTTTAAATCTCAGTGTTTCTTCTTTCTTACTGAACAAAAGACCCCTCCGAGTCATAGCGCCTGGGATTGGTAATTGAAGATTTCAGCCAAAGAGACTTTTTAACGTTGTTGTGAGGACTGAATCAGTTATTGCATGTCCTTTGAAAGTGCTTGCTCCTAGGAAATACAAGTCATCATTTTGATAGCTTTTAGGTAAAGATGTGGAAAGGTGAGAATTTAATTGCCGGTATAAACTCTTTTTACTGAAAATTCTCTCTGGAAATGAAATTACTATCTTCCAAATAAATACAGAAGCTTTTTTTTGGGGGGGGGGGAATGCATGGCTAAGGGGCCTTTACCCATTAGTAGTTTCCTCATGTAATAAGCCTCCATTAAAAACAGAAAACCACCAGACACAAAAGGGTTGTGCTCTCAACCAACGCTAGGCTGGGTTTCCATCTCCTCCTCCTCCTCCGCCACCTTACTACTTTTCCTTCTTCTCCTCCTCCTCCCCCCACTCTTCCTCCTCCCCCGCAACTCCTCTTCCTCCTTCTCCCTTTCCTTTCACTCTCCCTTCCTTCTACTCTTGCCTGTCTTCCTCTTGCCTCTGCAGTCACAAGTGACCTGAATGCTAAAAACAGAAGCTAATTATTTTTGTTCGCTTGTTTGGTTGGGTAATTCTTCCTAAAATCCCCAATAGAATTAGGAAAACTCCTGTATAATGTTGTTTACCTACATGACCAAACACATCTGGTCTCTAATTTATCAATTCCACCTTTTTCCTGACATATGTTTCTTCTAAGCCTTTGGTCCTCCACCCCATCTGGACCCAAATGGAAGCATGATCCCCTTCACAGTCTTCGCCTCCATGTCCAGCACTCGTCTTTGGGAGCCTAGTCCTCCTCATTCTGGGTGTTCCTGTGTTCTGGCCATGTAGCCTTCAACAAGTCACAAGAAAGGATATGTGTGGGATCAATATTTTTAGACCAGAAATATCTGGGGAAATACCTTTATGCTACCTTCCTTCTGGATCATTGGCTGGGCAAACCAAGAGTCATTGGTCCCTGGATGGTTTTTTAGAAGCCTCGACAAAACATGGATTCTCTTGTCTGTGTGTGGTTTCCTTTTCTTCTCTGGAAGCTTTGAGATTTGTCTCTTCTGACTGGTATGGTATGCCAACAGCTTTTGGAAAGGTATTTTTAATCCCTCGCCTTGTTGGCCATTTTGTAGACCTTTCAGTTTGGAAATGCATTTCATGGCTAAAATGTAGACTTAACATTTGTGTATTTTGTTCTCTCAATAAAACCTGAAGAGCAGCAAAGGAGGAGCCCCTCTTGGAGCTCAAAAACCTATAGCCAGTGCGCTGGTGGTGGGTGGGCTATGGTGCTGGACATCTAAAGAAGTGGGAATCTAATCCCCTGAATTGATAGAAACCAATGTTACCTCAATAATGAAAATTTTCAAGAAATTTTAAAAAGCAAGGATGTAAACTCCTCAGTATATATGTTCCCTCTCCCTTGAGGCAAATTGTGCTTTTGGGGAAGATGGCAAAAGCATGAGGTCACCAAGCAGTGTCATGGGGGGATCCTGAGTGTGACACAGAGCCCCATCTGGCCACCCTAACCTGGCTTGGTGAATTGCTGCCCTATCTCAGTAAGGTGAGTGGTTTGTCCCATCTTACAGGACAAACTCAAGATTCAGAACGTTCAGGGTTCAGGTAACAGCCCTAAGATCCTGCAGCTATCTCAGACTCAAACTTGAGCCTTGCTCACCCCCATTCACATTCTTACTTACCACCCTTCACGTGCCTCCCTGGGGTGGGGAGGGAAGGAAGACAGGCTGAAAGGACATGTTGATAAGACCCAAACTTGAAGTTGGTTTGTTCTTTCTCTATTTTTTTTTTCTCTTCCTCTTTTCTATTTTCTCTATCTGCTCCTTTCAGAGATGGTAAATCTCCCAGGTGTACACATGAAAATCTGGGTTCCCGGAGGTCAGAGAAAAATATTTTAAGACTGTTTGTTTTTGTCCTAGAATTCAACAGTGTCCAGTAAAGGTTAATGACCAATAGAACACGGTTTTTGTTGATTAAGTGGGATCTTGCTCTCCATGTGATGCTAAGATTACATTTTATGTACTGGCTGCAGCTCTGTAACTGCAGACAGACAGAGAATAGTGTCCAGTGTCACTTCTTTTTTTAAAAATAGGTTTATTTGGGGAGGGGTTGGGAACCTGGGACTCCTTCATAAACACACAAAATGTCTGTAAATACAGTCAGGGGAATCCCTGTGGATTTTCTCTGCTGCACCTGAGTGACCCTTCTAGCTGGGTTCCTAGTTAGCCTGCCTGTTTCTTTCCTAATTCAGTGCAAATGTAAACTAAGTATTTTGATTTTTCTGGAGATACAAAGGGCTCAATTCAAGACAACTACCCTTTGCTATAATTTTCTGGAGAAAATGAAAACAAACAGTTCCCCCATAAATGAAACCTTGGTTTGGATTCTCTTTCCACAATTCAATTTGCTAGCTTAGCATCCTGGTTTTACAGCATAGTGATTAATACATTAAATCAATTAAACTGCAAGTAACTGCACATTTGTTTGCATATTTTCTTTTTTAGAAGCACACACACAGAATTAGTCTGAACCAAAGGTGTAATTTATTTGCCTGTAGTCTGAGTCACTGAAATCCCTGGAGATATCTTTCAAGTTGTTTCTGCTTAATCTCCGTGGAGTAATTTTTTTCCCCCCAAACATGTGATTTATTTGGACACAGGATATCCAGTTCAGAACCCAACCTGTTTCATAGTTTCTATTTTAGAATTCGTTCACAGGATTAAAGAAATAAAAAATTCTGTACTCTGTTTTGACAGCTCCAAATGGCTAAGTGGTGCTGGATCTCCTTACTGGTCTGGCTTTATTACTGGAATCAGAATGGTGCTGTCATGAAGGTAAACTGATAAGGTGTAGCAAGAAGATAGAAGATATCCTGGCAAACCTGTTCAACTTTGTGGTGTTATAGTATTAGGCAATAATTACCCTAACACCCCAAAGAGTTTTCTTTGGAAACATTGACTTTGATTTCAGCCTTGAGAGATAATCACAAACATACACTCTTCACACACTGTGAATAGAATAGAGATACCAGTCCACACATTGGTGAAAATGTCTATTGCAGCTCTTGTCCAAGTTTGGGGCCGTTCTGGGGCTCCCAGAATTCCCTCTGCTGAACCTTGCATTCCAGACAAGCTCTCTGCAATGGCCCACCTCCACAGAAGGCTTGGTTTGGGTCTGCAGGTGGAGGGGTGGCCCAGTCCCTCAGGAAGGACCACCACTGGTAGGGGTTCTGTGTCTGCAACCAGTTTCCTGAAGACAGAGGAGAGGAAGGGAGTTTCCATCAGAATAAAAAGCCAACACTCCTGTCTTTGAAGATCTGGCAGGCCTGCCCCCTAGCCCTGGCTTCCCACTCATCCTACACCAGACCCTAGCATGGGCTACACAGCCAGCCCAGGCTGACACTAGCTCCCCAGGTCATCTCAACCCTGCTCTTACCCCATCTGACCTCATGCCTTCCCTCCCAGTAGTATAGGAACCCTCTCCTCCATCAGTGACACACCGCAAACAATAGGGTGGTTCCAACAGGTGACACCAAACAGCCCAGGTGTGTGACTGATGGCCCTGTCCACTTTCCCCTGCAAGGGACATGTGACTCAGCAACGAGCTCTCTTGCAAATCAGTAGAAAGGAAGGGGGAGACTTTCTCATTAACAGCATAGTGTTCTGTGTTTATGCTCCACAGCTTCCTTTAAGAGAATCCATCCTCTTTAAAAAGCATTTCTGATTTGATTTCCAATAGCAACTTGTTTCCTTTTTTTAGATACTTATTGAAGTTGGTCCAGTGAGACCGCCTCTTGGAAAGACTTTATATTTCAGCTGGTTAGACTTATGAACATATTTTAAATCAAGAAAATGAAGATTTCCATCCCCTTCCTATGCTCAGCGGTGAACGTCTAGTAAAATATGCTTAGCATTTGTCCCAGTAGTGTCCACGTTGTCCACACAGCATGATTAGCACCCTATTCACTCTTCTAGAAAGACCCATGAAGATGTAAGGAGAGAGGCAATCAACTTCTAGGTTAAAGAAACCTAATTTCCTTTTCTGCCACTTCCTACTTGTTGTGTTTAGAGGCCTCCACCCAGCTCACATGGCCCCCTGGTGATGGAGGACTGGCTCTACTTGAGAGAAGGTGTTCTTTCTGTGTCTCCATAGAGTTGCCTCCCTCTCCCTGGTGGGCTGCATCCCTGAACCAAGAACAGCTTGTTCACTTTGGTTGTAAGTCACCCACTTCCCCCAAAAGCCCCTGAGTTGGTTTCTCAGTGTGCACAGAGTTGGAGTCAGCATGGTGACTGGCCCTGGGTTCAAGGGCCCCAGGCGCTGCCCCTGGGCAGGTTCACCCACCTGACAGCTCAGAGAGCCTCCTGCCCATCAGAAAGGAAACGCAGCCAATTTTCCACCAGCCAAAAACTGGTCCATGGTTCTCCCAGCAGTCCTGATTTGCTTGCTTGTTTGTATGATTCAAATGCTCTTCTCTGTTCCTGAGAACTCTGCACTTGAGATCCTGTCATATCAAAGTCGATTTTAATGCAGTGGTAATGGAAAGGGGGTGTTCCTCTCACAAAGCAGGAGAGAGCGGGGTAGAGGGAGAGAAAGAGAA